>CAUYPO010141605.1:0-87353 GCA_963574435.1 Cheirogaleus major | reverse complement strand
TGCCTCTGTCTCCCAGCCCTCCCTTGAAGGGACCAGTCGCAGCTCTCATATCAGAAAACACTATTTGTAATTTATAGAACATTCAAGGAAAAGGATCACTAGGAATCTTCGAGACCTATGGTTCTCTCTCTCTCTCTCTCTCTCTCTTTCTCTCTCTCTCTCTCTCTCTCTCTCTCTCTCTCTTTCGGCTCTGGACCTAACAGAACCCCTCCTCAAATTTATTAGTGTTACCTTCAAAGGAATTTTAATATTGTGGCACAACTCAAAAGACTGCTACTGCTTTGTTGCTGTTAAGAAAAAAAGTTAAAAGAAACAAAGTGAAATTTCACAGATTTGCAACTACGGTGCTGTGATTGATCCAGGACTGGCACCGACAGCAGTTGGAAGTGCTGAGATACTAATGCTATAACAAGGGCTGTGAGGTTACTTGCCATCCATCATGACAGGAAGGAAATGACATTTGTTGAGCACTTACTCATGGTGCTGTGGACAGACCATAGGTTTTTATAGACAGGCAAATGTGGGTTCAAATCCAAACTGTGCCATTAAGTAGCTGTGTGACCTTGGACCTTTAAGTCTGTTTCCTCATCTGCAAAGTGGTTCCCCTGGCAGGACTGTGTGCTTGATTAGAGATGGTGTGTGAAGCGCCTAGACACATGGCAACAGTTATGATCATGGGTGCAGACACCACCCCTAAGCTTCACAATACACTCTCAGAAAGATGCTGCTATTTATTTCCATTGACAGGAAGTGAGCCTCGCCCCAGGGCACACAGCTGCAAGATGTCAAGTTAGGATTTCCGTCCTGCACTGGAAGCCTGTGTTCCCTGTGTTTTTCCAGGTTGCTTGCCACCCTGGCTTCTCAAGCCATCCCCTGGCTGATTTAGCTGTTAGAACAGAAGGAGATACTTTATGAATAATGAAATAAAATTAAAAAGGCAAATAAATTTTCAGTGATCTCCCAGGCATATGGCAATGTTATAAAAAAGGACATTTGGGTCAGAAAGGGCAATATTATTTACCCCTTTTCCTTTTAAAGTGGAGTTCCATCTGGAGATCGCCTAGCTCAGAAACTAAAACCGAAAAGCTCACTCTGGTGTAAGTGCCTAGACTTAGCTCCCTGCTGAGCAAAAAACCCCTGGGAGATCCACTCTCTGATCATGCCAGTTCCTTTAATAGTTCCATATTCCCAGGAGAATTAAATATAAAAATCCCATGGGACACCATAATATCAATAAATCAAATTGTGGAAACGATATGAAGTAAATTCTCTTTTAAGGAGAATTAAATATTGACAAAATAGTTGAGGAGCTCTTTGTAAGTGAAGCTGGGAAATATAGCCCAGGAAGGAAGGGGATGGGTTTGGAGGCCGGTAGCAGATCCCTGCCATGCAGGCAGTCCAGGTGGAGGTTTCCAGCGGTCATTTGGAAATATGGTTTAGGTGCTTGGGATAGAGTGGACCTGGGATATAAACTGTTGAGGCCAGGGGATCACAGGAACTTGTCCAGGAAAATTGGGTAGAGTCTGAAGAAGAAAGGTTGAAAAGGGAACCTTGAGGAATACCAACATTTAAGGGGCAGGTGGAGAAAGAGGAACTCGAAGAGGAGACTGACAAACAGTAGAATAAGAAAGATGGGGATGACCAAAAGGCGGGGTAGCATTTCCAAATGCAAAGGTTGATAGAATTTTTGTGAAGGACATTGACAAGAAACAGATACTGAGAGGTCAAGCCGGAGAAGAAATTAGATGGTGTCATTGAATTTTGCAATCAGAGTGTTGGTGACCCTAGAGAGTAGCTGCAGTTGGAGTAGTGGGATCAGAGGTAAGGAAATGCGAAGTCATGAAACGGAGCTGGCCAGCAGACCCCGCTCACTGACAACTGAAGACTTTACTGGCATTCTGAGCAATGACTAATTATGAAGTCTCCTATTTCCTTTCAAACTAATGCAAATGTCTTTCTTCACTGGGGAGAGTGAGACGTGGCACTTGACTGCCCACTGCATGGTGCGCTTGTTTTCCCCGGAATCCATTCCTGACCTGGGCTTGCTATGGGATCCTCACCGAGCACGTGAGTCAGGGGTGGCCACACACATTTAAGGAGAGGGGTTCTCTGGGTGAAACAAGTCCAAATAGCAAAAGCACTTTGGCAAAACCAATTATAAGACTTATCAAATATTACCAGTTGTGAATCTACAAATGTTCCTTGAACAAGTCCAATTATGAACCCATAGAATGGGTCACAAAATCTTGGTGCAATTGTTTATCCTGCCAAGCTTTTTTTTCTCCCCAAGTTGTGGCACCCTTAAGTGTGACATGCATGGTTCCTCTCATCCCAGGTCCTGCTACTCCCAGTGGTCTACAACATTTATTTGTATCACCCACCTGTACCTTGAAAGCACATAGTTTGTGACTTCTGTTAAGATATCTGTTGGGGCTCCTTTCCAACTTGCTTCTTATATCTAGGATATATCAGAGATTCTCTCTGAAGCAAAACAGAGCATGTAAATTTGTTTATTTATTTATTGGTCTTAAAGTCTTTTTTAAAATTGTGTTCCAATATACATAAACAGAACAGTTAGTTATAAATCGGTCGCAGCAGAATGTATATATCCCATGCTAGGGAGAAGGGGTAGGACTATCTACTGGTGAAAATAAAACCAGGTTTGGGAAAAGATGATGTTTGACTGTGATAATAAAAAAGAGAGGAGCGAGGATGCTTTCCTACTGAAGGCTTTGACCACAGCAATGCATCGACCCTAGAAATTAATCAGAGAATCATCCAGTAAATAAACCAGCTGCCTGCTGGGTACCTGGAGTTGAATACAGCTAGGGAAACTCTAGGAGCTCATAGAAAGCACATGTCTGAGCATTACTCCACCGAAGATCGAGGGAGCTCCCAGCAGCCACTGACTGACGGGTGCTGGGATGGAGAGAGGGGTGAATAAGCATCAATAGCAACAATGCCCCGGCCACGCCTGCTCTGGAAGTGGCAAGATAAAGCCCCAGGCCAAGGAGGTGCTATGGTTGGAAGTCAGGTGTGTGACTAAAGGGGTTGAGGGGAAGGTAGATGCAGCCTAGTGTCTGCTGCAGTCCTGTGTTCTTCTGTCCTCTGTCATTCTGGCTCCTATGGAACAAGTTCTAAAAGTCTGAGTACTGTTTCACAAATACCTGCTTTATATAAATGTGCAAATATTTTTCTAGGGCAATGCATTAGTTTGTTAGGGGCTGCCACAACAAAACAACATCAATTGATTGGCTTAAAAAACAGAAACTTATTTTCTCACAGTCCTGGAGGCTGGAAGTCTGACATCAAGGCCGGTTTCTTCCGAGGCCTCTCTCCTTGCCCTGTAGATGCCTGTTTTCTCCTTGTGTCTTCCCTCTGCCTGTGTGTGTCCCAATTAAGGACAGCAGTCATACTGAATTAGGGCCTACCCAGATGACCTCTACGACCACCCTTCCACTGGAATTGCTCTTGTCAAGGTCACCAGTAAGCTTCTTGGTACTAGCTGTAGTCACATCTCTGATCTCTCATGATTTAACCCATGGGCAGTACTCACCACGACTGACCATTTCTCCTTCCTGAAACATTTCTCTGTCTTGGCTTCACTGCACGAGATCCAGTTTTCTTCCTAACTCTCTCACCACTTCTCAGTATCCTCTGCTGACTCTTCCTCCACCACTAAGTCCCTGAATGTTGGATTGCCTCCTGGCACAGGCCCGGCTCTCCTCTCTTGCTCCTCCTCAGACAAATTATTAGTGATTCCTGTGCCACTAAATACCTCTGTGTGTTGATGACTCCCAAATTCCTCTCTCCATCCCTGACCAACCCCCTGACCGTATACAGATGTGGCCAGCTGCCTACTAGACACCTCCACTTGGATATTTCATACTTAATGGGTCCAAAATGGTTCACTTGATTGACACTATTCTCCTAAAAAACTTTTTCAACCCTGTCTTACCCTTGTAGCCAAGAACTGAGTTGTAAAACCCAAAAAATTTAAGAATCACCCTGATTTCTCCTAGCTGCAGGGAAGGCTGGAAAGCATAATCTTTATTCTAAGTGGACATGTGCCCAGCTAAGGAAGAAGGGGAGGATGCATATTGGAGTTCTAAACTAGGAGTCTCTGCTGGAGCTGGCTTTTTATATGACATTCCTGAGTGTTAACATGAGGACAGACAAATCAAGCAGGTCTGTCATCTGGTTTTAGCAGAGGAGCTGCCAGTGTCATAAATCCTGCCTAGAGGAGCAAGGAGGGATGGCATGCATTTCTGCAGGCAGCCAGCAAGTGTGGCTGGTGAGGGCCATAAACAGATGAAGGTTAGTGGGGCTTAGGCAGGGCATGCAGGAAGGAGTGTGTTGGGGAAGCCTGGGAGGTGGGGGCGGGGTGCGGGGAGCGCTGTGGAGGTGGGCAGCGGGGAAAGGGGAAGGGTATAGTCCTTTACGTCCACATGCACGAGTGTTCAGGGCATAGCAGCAGCAGGGTGGTCCCTGGCTTCCCCCATCTTTAGGTCTAAGCAGTTATTCCAAGAGGTGCAGCTTCCATCTCCTTTGAATTGTCAAGTCCCTTCTGTGTGATCAGACGTCCACTGAAGTTGCCCTCTCACACTAGGTCAGGATCACCCTCTCTGAAGGGACAGGTGCACCTGGACCAACCCCAAATGCCCTGAGAGCTCACTGGCCCTCTGCAATCTCTGCTATCCCTGTCCACTCTTCTCTCTGTGGGCTTCTCCAGTTACCCAAATGGCCCTCTGAGACAAGCTCCGCCCAGTCTTAGGCTCCATCACATTCCCCTGCAAATGGCTTAGACTTCCAGCCATGCCAGACTGTCCTGCCATGGAGGCGCGTATGCCGGGGAAGCACCTGACCTGCAGGCAGACGCCCTGCCCTCACTTGAATCCCTGCACCATCACTTACTAGCTGGGTGGACTACATATAGATACTTCCACAAGTGTAAAATGGGACTAACCGCATTCTCTTTACCTACTTCACAAGGCAGTATCACTTATATAAAAGGCCTTCATTCAAAAAAAAAAAAAAAAAGGAGTCTAAACAGCGCTATATACAAATTTAAGGATCCAGTAAAGATTCTCTATAACCACCCAGGTATGTTTGAAATTAATGACTTTATTGACACAAACTTTGCGATGAAAAGTATTATCCTAATAGGATAGTAAGAATCAGTTTCTGTCTCATACACATATGAAAAAATTGCCAGATGAATTTTCATAGTTTAACTTCTGGTCACTGTCTCGGTGAAATCCAGGTTGTTCTGGGGAGGGCCAGATCCTGTGCCTTTGGCACTTCATTCTCCCCCAGAAGTGGGAAACTGTTTCTATATAAAGCAGAGACACCTTTTCAAGGTGATAAATTCCAGACAACATGCAGCAACAAAGCTGTAAAGAGAAGCCAGGCTCAGTACCTGGCAAAGGAACACCTCGCACTAAACAACGCACATACCCTGGGAGGAAGAGCCCTTGAACTTGCAGGATCATTGCCAACCACTAGCAGTTGGGGGCTCCTGCCGAGTAATGCCAGTGGGGGCACAGGAGTCACGGGTTTTGCTTTTATTTTATTTTATTATTGTTAAAAACATTTTTTAGAACATTAAGTTCCCTAAAAGCCCTTTCTAAAGGAATCACAAATTGATAAAAGTTTAGGAAAACTGTAGTTATATGTATGGTAAAGGCTTATCCAGTGATTAGGAGAACATCCAGTTTAAGATAAACCTTCCCTGAATATAAAAGTGAGATTTCACTGCAGAGCAAGTCACAAAACACGCTATACCCTAGGGTCTAAGTCAGTCTCCTAGTTATAAAGTCACTGGTAGATTCAGGATATAGAGCCATGACTGACCAGACTCCAAACCTCTCAACATCTGCATAGTGCCTGGCATAGGGTGGGAATTTATTGTTTAATGAATAAATATACAATCTACCCATGGAAGGAAGAAAAGAAGGAATGGGGGCGGGAAAGAAGGGGGGAAGGGAAGAGGTAGGGAGGGAAGGAAGGAAGGAAAAAATGAAGACAGTAATCACTTGTGTTGGAGGAATGATAGAGTTGGCAGATAAGGAGGTTGCGTATCTGACTTTCAACCTGCATGTCAGTTCTCTGGACTATGTTATATAAACACACACCATCAGGCTGCCTATTTCTGCTAAACATGGAGTTTATTGGTATAGTTTGGTACAACTTTAGTCCTACCTTTCCCAACCCCAGGCATGTTAACAGTCCTTTAAAAATCATGCTATATTATTTTGGAAGAAAATACTTCCAGTTGAACATGTTTAAAGAAATGCTAGAAAATTATTCCTATCAAAACATCCTTTTTCTGTGTCAGCTACCTGATTTCTAATGTAGTGCACATCAATCTAATGTCAATGTGAATATACATCAACTGGGTACTGGCTTTCTAAAGTGATTTCGTTGCAAGTGCCAAAATGACATAGTCCTCAGGCTGTGTACACACAAGCCAAGGGGAAGCTGTGTGTGCTGCTTCCCTGGTTATCTCCCTCACACATGCAGTGTCCAGTCTTTGATTGACAATTGCAAATGACCCAAGTGCAAAGGGAGAACACTCAAGAAGACAAGCACAGGGGACTGGAAAGCTATGAAAAACTGCAATGTCTGGTTGAGCCTTGAGGAACATCCTAGTTTGGCCACAAGGATGATGACATTATGATCTGGAGGCCAACACGGGTGCCAGCTTGGAAGACTTTCCAGGCATAAAAGGAGCAGGTGCGACTGCATCGCAGAGACCTTCCAAAGACACGCCATGGGTGTGGCAGAGTTAGTGCGTGAGGAACTGGATCTGATCTCATACCAAGAGCTAAGAAAACAAGGATAACAGAGAGTTTTCCTGTTTCTTGACATCTCCTGTATCTGCATTTAGAGTTGGGTGAAAGCCAGCTTTTCAGTGAACATGGTAAGTTTTGGGATGGTGATATTTAAAAAGAAAAAAGGAAAGAATAAGCTTGCCTGAAACCAAACACACCTTTGTGGCCAGGAGAGCTTAGTGCTAAGGTGCGGATCTTTCACCCGGGCGACCCACTCCTCTTGCTTTTCTCCACTTCATAAACTGATCTGTAGCTTTAGCTCTTTTACACCAGACCCTGTTACAGGCGTTGCAAAGAGGCAAACTGAACTGCACGTCTGCAGTTTATTAGCATACGTGAGCACTGTGCCAATATATTTACATGATAAATGGGAGGCTCAGAAGGTCCCAACAACTCAGGCAGCTGTTTGCTGCCAGGTAAGACAGTCTCTCAAGGCACTCAGCAGCGTTCAGGTTCAGCAAGGAACATCCATTTCCTCAAGCTTCCTTGATAGGATCTAGGATTGTGAAGGGCAACAGAGAAGTCTGTCCACTTTCTATTTGGACACTGCTAGTTGACACAGTTCTTTGTGATTCTTCGACTTTTGTCCATCTGTCGGATGCTGTCTGTAACATTAATGGTGACTTCTTTTGCAGACATTCTCTTAGTATTTCTTTTAGCCTGTTGGAAAGTTTAAAACAGTGCATTGAGTTACTAGGAAATAGCCAAAGGTCCTTGAATTTGCATTAATCTCTTGAGATTGTTGCACACACTCACACACACAGAGGCAGGAAGAATGACCCACAAGAACACATACACATAAGCTGTGTTTCAGAGGTTTTTCTGATGGATCTCTAATACCAATCCAACACAGAGCCTGGATTAAAACATTATCAAATGAATGAATTAGTTATTAATAGCTAAGGTCCATCAAAGAGTAATGTGAAAGTTTTCATAGTTGGCTTTAACAGAGTGGTTAAGGGTTTGAGCTTTGGAGTCAGACAGACTTTGGTTCAAATACTGGCATATAATTTCACTACGGGCAAGTTTTTTCTAACTTCTCTAATGCTCATTTATAAAATGGGGAATAATAATATTATCTACCCCAGAAGGTTATTTTAAAGATTAAATAAGGTAATGCCTGTCACTAAACAAAAATTAAAAAAACACTTAAAAAGGACAGTATCCACCTCTAAGTGAAGATTAACCAGTGATAAAGGTCCAGAATTAATATTAAATATTAAAGCATATGCTCCCAATCCCTACCTCCACTCTCCCCGAATAGAAAACAACTTTACCTAGTGAGGGGCGAACTCGCACCCCTTCCAATCAAGAACTGTGCGCTGGGAACGAGCACAAGGTGAGCTTGTGGGTCGTGTCCAGCAGTGGCTGGACTGCCAATACCCACTGCAGGGAGAACAGTCAGCAAACAGCCTCCAGTTGTCCCTTCAAGGGTGGCCTCAGAGGCAGAGAGCCACGTCACCTGAGCTCGTGCCCCTCCTGAGGCGGTAAATGGAGGGGCATAAGGCACGGCCATTTGGGCCCCACACAGGTCAGTCCCACAAGCAGTTTAGCTCCAGAGCGCCCCCTGGTTGACCCCAAGGGCACTTCCTACCAAACAGCCGGTATAATGACATCTCTGTCTGCTTCCTGGAAACAGCCCGTTTCAGGTGCCGAGGGAGCAACCCTTACGTATGGGTTGGTGTGTATTGGTGTGAGCATCACCAGCGTATTGGTGTGAGTATCTTCCCGTGCTGGGTGTCGGGAGATGCATGTTTTTCATACACCACGGCCCCGGAACACAAGCCAACGACTTCCTCTGCCGTGCGCCCACAGAAACGGTGGACTCCGGCACCATTGGAGAAAAACACATTGTTCTGTTGTATTTGTTAACAATTGCTCTGTAGGTTTCTAGTATGTCACATAAATCCTGTGTGCCTGTGTAGCTGCTGGCGACACCCCTCTCCATAGGCCCTTGACTCCACCGAGCAGAGACAGAGGTCCTGAGGGTTGGCTGCTAACTGCTCACACAGCAACCTGCTTTGGAGAATTGCCCTCATCGGGTTGGAGCCACCTCTGCCTCGGATGCCAATTAGTCACACCCTAATTCCTGGAGAGGCCCATAGCCAATGACTGATTGTTAGGGAAACAAAAGTCTGGCCCTTTTGCCTCAAGGGGGCATAAATCTATGATGCCAGGCGTGCTCCAGAGTTCCCTGTGTGATCAGGCCGAGGCCAGACGGCAGCTGTTCAGCCAAGTTCACTTATTCGCTGGACTCGGTCCCCTGCCCTGCCCTTCCTCCTCCACTACCGCGTAGATCCCACCTGAGAGTACGTTTTCAATACTTCCGCAAGAATCCTCATCTCAGGCTCTGCTTCTGGGGAAACTGACCTAAGATAATACTTTATGGGTGATTTGAGGAATGTCCAAGGATAATTTTGACTCTGTGCCTCATCTATTGATTTCGTGAAATAGGATTTCGTTGCTTTCTTCCTTGGGTTCCCAGTGCCTAGAGCAGTTCTGAGACAGAGTAGGCTCTCAATTTAACTTTGGTCGAATGAATGGATGAATGAATGAATAAGCACACTGCATTTGTCAGTGGACTCTTGATTTAATGACCAGTAAGCAACACTGTTTAGGGTGCAGTCTCACACTCAGACGTTCTGAGCCTGAACTGGCATCAGGGCTGGCAAAGATTCTTAGGAGTTAATTTTTTCCCAAAAGCAGAGAACTCATAAAGTCTCACAACCTTCAGACTAGACATCTCTGGTTATTTATGACCAACTCCTCCTGTCCTTTAAGGCTTTTTTCCTAAGAGTAGTTACTTCATCTTCCCACTTCACATCGGACTTCCTTATGCGTGCTAATCACACACACACACAGAGACACACAGAGACGAAAAAAAGGCAACGATTCTGTTTCCTAAAGAAACATGTGGCCACTGTGAGGCCAGCTCCATCTGACTTCCATCCTGGGTGTTATTACATAAAAGCTCTGAGGACCAACGCAGGGGAGAGAGACACAGAGGCCGTCTCTGACGTAAGCCAGTTGATGGCAGCATACCCTCAAAGTGGCGGGAAGTGGCAGAACTTTCCAGAATAGAAATGTAAACTTTCCAGACTGCAGAAATGCTTTTCTTCAGAAAAGATTGTTGGTAAGATGTCACAAAAGGTTATTAAAGATGACACACTGTTCTCTATTCAAGTCTGCATTTTTAAGCTTAAAAATCTAAGCAAAAATTCAGTAGTGGATTTCCAAGCTCATTAAGTAAAGAGTCAAAAGGCTACAAAATTCCTGGAACAGTCACAGAATATATATGATTGTAATCCCAGTCACAATGTGGCAATTTCTTAAATCTGTGTATCACAAGCCTGCACAATGGAAATGTTCAGAGCACAAGCTTTGAGGCCAGACAGACCTGGATTTAGAGCAAGCCTTTGCCACCAGGTAGCTGTAACAAGACATGTTGCTTTAACCTTTGAGTCTCAGTTCCATTACCCGAAAAATGGGAAAATAATGCCTGCTTTTTTTTTTTTTTTTGGTAGAATTAAGTATATCAGATAGCATTGATAAAGTGACCAACTTTTCTCCCTGTTTATTCAGGACTGATACATTTTGAAACTAAAAGTCTCACATCCCAGAAAGCTCTTCAGGCCCCAGCAAACCAGGATGATTAGTCACCCCAACTATTGCTATTAGCATCAATTTTATTTGCCAAAAGATGATGTCAAACATAGCAAACTGAAATCTAAAACCTCATTCTACTGAAACTATGACTACTACTACTTCTAAATAGCAACAACAACAATAACTCTAAAAGATGTGATTATGGGTACAGCACAAAGCAGAGTTTTATACTCCATTCATGGGCGCAGAAGATTCCAAACCATAAACAAATCCACTTTCAAATAATTGCATTGCATTAAATTTAGCAAATTAAACAATTTATTAATAGAATGACAATGTAAATTAAACAATTAGAACAACAATGTGTTTTCTTGGAAACATTTTATAAAAGAGAAGCTTTTGAATCTGAGACATTAACCAAAAGGCACCCACCCCTTTGACAGCTGTGAGAATATTCAGGAGGTTGGAAGTTGCAGCAATTTAGTTATGACTTGGAAACCTTAGATTCCCAGCCCAAATGAGGGAGAGAAAAAGAAGACGAGAAAGAAAACTAAAGTGCCAGATATTTTCTCTAGAAGTTCTGAGAAGTGAGTTTCTTTGCCCTCCTGTGAGGAAAGAGCTATGTAAATACAAAGAACAATTACACCATTTTTGTCCCTCAGTAGCTGTGACACTTTATACAACATAGATATTTTCCCCTCTGATGTGATTTTCAGCTAGCAAGACCTTTTAACACCCTACTTCCTTTTTTTAATAACAGGAAAAGAAAATGTGTTCCTATTGCAATTACTAGCTTTAAAAAAATCTTCTGGTTCCCAATCTGATGATGAGAGAAGCCTATTTGGCACTTTTTTCTTATGCAGCTGTCTGTGAATTCAATCCTTCCTCTACTTCTAATATTCTTGTTTTGTGAGTTTTATCACCATTGACTCTTGTTAATGGGCCACCTCTTGTTTCTCACCTAGTTTCACAGCTTTTCTATTCTTTCCTTGCCTCATTTTAATTTCTGCAGTTTTAGTACCCTGTGAATCATAGATTTTAGTCCTCTTGGTACTGCCTCTTAATTAAAAGTAATGTATTGGCTGCCATTTCTCAAGGGTAACCAGATTGACTGTGATAACTTCTTGGCAGTCTCCAACCCAGATGGATTTGTTTCTCTTGGGGTTCAGAAGTCAATGATCTAGCCTGTTCCCTGTGGAGGTTGGGACAGCCTGGCTGCTCCACAGAGACCTGGATTCAAGACTGCAGCTACATTTTGCTTAGCCTTTTCTCACTTTCCCCAACATGGAAACAGAGAGATGTTCTTGGCTTTGCTTGTGACTCCACAAACATATCTGTACCTGACATGGGATTGTATGAACCTTTTCACAGTCTTTGCAGACAACAAAGAAAAGCAAGACTTACTGAGATCATGATTTATGAGACATGAAGTTTTCTGTATAATTAGTATTTTTAATTATAAAAGCAATACATAATTACGATAAAAATAAATTCGCAGAGTAGAGAAGGCCACATTGAAAAGTAACATTTGCTTCCTGGCTCCTGGCTTTTGGTGCCTTCCCCACAGGCAATCACAGCTAATAATTTCTTAAGGAGCTGTGCAGGGGTTTTCTGATCACATATAAGCATAGGGTCCTGTTATTCTTTCTCCCTATACTCTTTACTTCCTGGCCTTTAACTACAGTTTCAACTGTACATTTATCTGTTTGTTTACTTATTTTCTACTTTCTCATCAGATTATAAACTTCAAGAAGGTAGAGATCTAGTCTATTTGTTCACTACAGTATCCCCAGAGTCTAACTTAGTGCCTATCCCATAACAGACACTCAGTAAATAATTTGATGATGAATACATGTGTGAAGATAAGTCTAAAGACAGAAAGAAAGGGAGAGAAAAATCACTGGGAACAGAAATTGTTTTCATTATTCTGCCTAAATGTCCCAGGGCTTCCCTATAGGATGTCAATTATGTTCATGATTGATTGTTCCTTGCATCATCCCTGAGAGACAGGTGGGAACGTTACTGTGGTCACTTTCCCAATGAAGCAGCTGAAATCACTCAGGCTAATGCAATTTGCCCAAGGCCAATGTCAATACAGGTGGTGAGTCAAATTAAAGATGGTGGCCCCAGGTACTACATCCAGCCTCTCACAACTCTGCTGAAGCTCACTCTAAATTATCCATTGTGTTTCAAGTAATGGGAAGGAAGAACATGGGGTTTGGAGGCAGACAGACCTGGGTTTGAATTCTAACACAGCCAGATCACTACTCCCTGGGCCATGTTGGCCGAATCCCTAGTTTATGAGCCTCTATTTTTCCAAGTGGGGAATGATGCCTCTTATCTTTTGGGGTTGTGAGGGTTAAAGATGATGTTATATATACTGTGCCTGGCACATAGTAGGGACTACGAAAATGTTAGTTTCCTCCTCTCCTCCTTTTCCGAAGATTAAAGACCAGAGCTTTGTCAGCTGTAACTCAACTCATTTGACTTATTTTCAGTCAGGTTCTACTAAATGGAGAAAGACAATAACAAAACCTCTATTTGTTCCAAAATTCCATGAATTTGTGAATTTTTATGGCATCAGTGTGAGGTCATTCAGGGAACATTCGATCTCAGCAACTCCACCAAGGGCCAGCTGCTAGCCTGGGAAGCCAATGCCAGACCACGCTTCAGGCAAAACTCTCAAGAATCCTTCAAGCCTGGAGCAAATCCTGTGCAGACCACTATTCTATGCCCAGTTCTCACTTAGACTCACTCAGCCTAGGGCTTTTCCCATGTGCCAAAAGGGTTTGTTTCTTTTCAACTTGAATCTCAGATAGAAGATCAAACATTAGGAAGGTAGCAGAACCTGCTTTAGAAAAGCAACTGGGAAAACAGTCATCCTATGACAGTGGTGCAGAGCCAGGATGGGTGGGGTCCAAACCATGGGAAACCTTTTCTAATCTGAGCCAATTATGAGACTGTCTCATTCAATCAACACCTAGTTATCGAGCACCTGTCAGGTGCATAGCCCTGAAGTGGGCTCAGGGGTCAAGGGAAGAGTATAAAGAAGAAGGAAGCCTGAGAGTCTTTTAATTGAACTGCTTTTCTCACAGACCTTTAGATAAATAGTGAATCTTGCAAATCTCCACAACAGGCAGCAGGCAATAAATAGGAGCACATCCCTATACTGCTAAATACCTTCCTTTTTCTGAGTCTTGAGCTAGTGAGTACACCAAAGTGCTGCTGCTTTTTTTTATTTCAAAATATTAAGGGGGTACAAATTTTTTGTTACATGGATACCTTGTATTATGTTTAAATAGGGGTTTTTAGTGTGCCTGTCACCAGAAGAGTGTTCCCTGTACCCGATAGGTAAACAAAGTGCCCTTCTAACAGCTTTCCCTCTCTTTGGTTTTCTCCAATGGTTTCTTTTGTTCTCTGCCTCTGTTTAATGTCTTGTTTTTGTTTTTCTAGTTTGCTTTCTAAACTCTTCCCTGATATGTCTTGTGGTACTACTGTCCAGGAGAAATTCTGGGCTGGTCCTATCTTGCTTTCTTGATCAGGTCTCCCATCTCTGTAGGGATTCCCCCGTCTTTCCTAGGCTGGGCCAGACACTGGGGGATGGAGGGAGGGCAGAGGGAGGAAGCTCCTTAGCTGAGAATAAGCCCATCAGCTAATCAGCTAATTCCTTTAGTATGGTCTGGTCCCTTTGCCAAGAATAATAAAGCAACTCAAGGCCGGGCGCGGTTGCTCAAGCCTGTAATCCTAACGCTCTGGGAGGCTGAGGCGGGCAGATTGCTCAAGGTCAGGAGTTCAAGACCAGCCTGAGCAAGAGTGAGACCCCTCCACCCCCCTGTTTGTACTAAAAATAGAAAGAAATTAATTGGACAACTAAAAATACATAGAAAAAATTAGCCGGGCATGGTGGCACATGCCTGTAGTCCCAGCTACTTGGGAGGCTGAGGCAGTAGGATGGCTTGAGCCCAGGAGTTTGAGGTTGCTGTGAGCTAGGCTGACGCCACAACACTCTAGCCCGAGCAACGAAGTGAGACTCTGTCTCAAAAAAAAAAAAAATAAAAAAAAAAAAATAAAGCAACTCAAAAATATGCAGCTTCTGAAAGCATGAAGGCTCCTTGGGAGGCCAGCCACATATTTGGAGCTTTTTGTCTGCATAGAGCATTTCTACTCTAGCTGAATACTTGAGGAGGTAGTTTAGGAGGGAAAAAACAAGAGAACTAAGCCCAAGGACATAGCATATCCTGTTAGAGAGTGAATGTTTGGAGGCAGCCCAGAGTTCCTGGACAATGGATGGGCAGGAGGAGACAGGCAGCTACAGACCTACCTCTCATGCTGCTTGTGGTGCTCAGGCAGGGAGCTGGGCGGAGGAGACTGAGCCAGTGATTTATCAGACGCTGCAGAGTCAATAAGGAAGGCCCAAATGATCAAGGAAATCAAGGTGCAATAAAGAAAGAGAAAGAGCTCCCCACAGAGACAGTCAGATCCAATTTGTGAAAGATCATTTTTGTCACAATCTTTTTGCCAGTTAGCACCTATTAACACCAGGCATAAGGCAGGGGCCAGAGGGAATTGAAAAAAAAAAGGAGGATGGTTTTTTTATGAAGCAGAGAAAGGCCCAGAACATGAGCTATTCTTGCTCACAATCATTAGCGACATTAGGTATCCCCCACCCACCCTCCAGAAAGCGCTTTGAACTGTGGGGCGGCATCTGTGTTAGATGGAGTAGTTGCTACCCGCTAGTGACTTTGACTTTCTTTTTCCTTCCTAGCACCATTTCGAGACTATAAATGATTTGCTTATTCATTCTATATTATCTGACTCCCCACCCTCACCCCCAGTACAACTGGTAGCAGCTTCAGAGCAAACGCCATGTCTGCCTTTTCCCCTCCTAGATCCCTGGCACTAGAACGGTGCCTGGCACCTCGACAGCACTCAGTGAACACTTGATGAATGAATCTTAAGAGTAGTTATAGGAACTGATGAGGAAATTTTCCAGGCCTAAGGATTGCCTTGAACACACAGACTTGTTTTGTAAATCTGAAAGGGAAACTGCAGTAGGCATGTGGCTGAGGATGCACGCTTCACGAAATGGGGTCTTCTGGAGAAGGAAAGCTTTAGAAAAATGCCAAAAAATGATGCACAAAGGGATTCCTGTGAAATGCTGCTAGGTCATCTTGGGAGTACAAAGGAAGACCAGAAAAAGCAAGTGGCTACTGAGGTTTGGCCCAGAGTATAAGAGACAAACTAGAAAGAGACAGTATATCAAAGGCCCAGTAGGGGATAGGAAGAAAACTATTTTCTTTGGTCAGATTCTGGGCAGCTGAGAGGCTGCCTGAGTGTTGGTATGAGATAGCTCTGCTGACAGAAGCTTTCATCAGAGGCAAACTTGCCTTGTAAACTTATACCTTAGACACCTTTAGATGGAAAACCTTTGTCTTGGCCTTTGAAGGACTGTTGAGGACTCAAGATTTGAAGACCACTGATAAATTTCAGCAAATGTCTGAACACTGAAAGCTGAAGTTAATCTGCTCCCTGGTCTTATTTTGGAAATAGTTATAACACAGCCATGTTCACTGAACTGCAAAAACAAAAGCTGCCTGCACTGCTTATGGATGTGATCATCCACCCAGTGGTGTCATGTTGGCCAGGTGTGTGAGGTCTTCACGCTCCTGTGACACAGTTTCTACAGCTGCTGGAGCCCTGTGGAGGCCGGCTTTGCCCAGCCCCATCTCAGCTGTCCCACGAGCTCCCAGATTGGGATGTGCTTTCCTTAGCTCTGAGTCTCAGTTCCCATCTGTAACCTGGAGACCACAATATCCACATTGTAGAGTTATTGTGAGGATTAAGCGAGATAATATAACAAAGTGTTTAGTGCGCTATGTTGTACCTAGAACACACAATTGTTGCTATTACAGGCCTCAGGAAGACAGACTAAGCACAACTTACTGATTGTAAATTCTTGCCTTCCATAGCTGGACCTCATCCACTGCTGGTTAGAGTGTAAAGTGGTATAACCACTTTGGAAAACTATTTGTCAATATCTAAAGTCAAATATATCCCTATCCTATGACCCAGCAACTCTACTCCTAGGTATATACCCAAAAGAAGGGAATGTCTGCCAAAGGACACACACAGGAATGTTAGCAGCTATATTGTTCACCATAGCCCCAAACTGGAAACAGCCCAAATATCCATCCAGTAAAATGGTTAAATTGTGGTGAATTCATATAATAAAATATACATAACAATGAAAATGAGAAAATTATCCCAACTCACAATAATATGGATGATTTTCACAAGGATAATGCTGAGCAAAAGAAGCCACATGCACAAAGGCACACACTGTATTATTCCATTTATAAAGGTCTCAAAAATAAACCACATTGATCTACAATGCTAGCAGTCAGAAGCGTGGCTGCATTAGAGAGGATGGATGGTGGCTGGGAAGAGGGCACAGGGAATTTCTGGGCAGGTGATATTGTTCTACATTTTTACCTGCACGATGGTTCCATGGGTGTGTCAGCTCATTAAAATTCATTGAACTTATGCCTTCTGCCTTTTTCTGTATGCATATTATGTGTGGCAGACTGTACTAGTGCTCCTCGTTCTTTGCTCTCTCTCCACTTTGGATGGAGTATGCCTCTCTGTTTAATGTTGGGCTTGTTCATTGACTTGCTTTGACCAATAGGACATTAGCAGATGTGGTGTGAGCAGAGACATGAACAGTGTTCAATCAGTCTGGCTCTGCCCTCTGTAGTTTCTGCCGTAGTCGTGAGAAAAATATACCTATGAGAGCTCTGGTCTCCTGGCCTGATTCCCAGAATAATGCACATGAAATAGACTGACCCTGGAGCCAAAGTCAGGCCTGGCCTATTTGAGTTGCAGCTGACCATGAGAAGGGAAAACAGTTGTTTTAAGCCACGGAATGTTGATGTGCTTTGTTATGCAGCACTATTGAGGCAATAGTTGACTAATACATAATTCTTCTAAAACAAGTACTTTAAACATGAGTGCTCCACCTTTCTGACAGCAACCTTTTACAATTTAAAGTTACTGACAATTATTTCCAACACATATGTGGCCTTATTCATATCACACAACCAAATGAGCCTGTTTCCTTGTGTATAAAATGGGGGTGATGCTTACTTCACAATGCTCTTGGAAGGACTTAATGAGCCAGTAAACCTAAAAGCACTTGCTGAGCTGCAAAACACAATTTTAAAGTGATGAATGATGGTGGCAGGAAATGAGGTGGGGAACAAGTGTGTGGATCACACCATCCACCAGGGAAGCTGAGTCCTCCCTACCGCAGTCCATCCTGACTCAAAGGGTGGGGCACACGTGTGGACAGGAGACTAGAGGACAAATGTCAGGGTCTACACTAGAGCAGTCACCAAGCTCTGCACACAGTTTTGTGAGGCCCAGATGGCCCTGGGACATGCAACGAGTAGACAACACAAGACCCACAATGCAGGAAGGTTACCACTACCCTCCCATCTACGCCCCTCTTACCTTTGGGGCTGCAGGGCCGCTGCTAGTGTCTCATTTAAGTGGTTATGGCGCCATGTGCCTAACTCTCCCCTGTTAATCCTTCTTGCCTTTCTTAAGTACGCCTCAGGGAGCAGGCCCATCTGTTCACTCATGTCGGCATTATGGCCATTGTGTGAATAAGGAACCTGAGATTCTGAGAGATTAAGTGATTTCTGTAAGGTCCTTAGGTATGAGCTTTAGAGCTGAATTTGCAACAGGTTTTCTGGCCAAAGCTTAGAAAGGCAACTCATTGATGTGAGCAAGAATTCCATCATTGGATAATGAGTTATACCCTCAGAAAACACATGGCATTGGCCTGAAGGGACACATGGGACCAGTAAGTTTTGACAGAGGAGACAGGAGAAAACGGGTTTGGAGCACAAGGTAAGGAGTCAACTTTGAAGGGGGTGGGGCACGGGGAAGGTGAGGAGGTGGGAGGGAGGATCTGAGCAGGAGAAAGAGACTGCAGACCCCTGAGCCCAGCCTATTGAGAGCATTCGTTCCAGGCTGTGCCCTCCTGCACCCATGGGAGAAGCCAAGGGCAGCAGGATGAACACTCCCCAACAATAGCTCTAGGAGAAAAGAAAGGATCAGAAAGGTTGCCATCCAGGTGCAAGAACACCACTGCCCTGCCCCCTTTCCAACAGCAACGGTTTAGGATGATGCTGTCACCACATTCTGCTATGAGAGTCACCCTTGGGGACCCTTCCAGTGCCCACCTGGTTGGAGGGTCTGAGACAAAATGCCAGGCTTGTCTCCTACCATGCTGGTCTCTCTCCTTCTTCTGCCTACTCCCCACTCGGCCAACCCCTGCGAGTGGCCGGCTGCCTGGCCTAAGCCTGGTTCTTCTAAACAGCACAATCCTCACATCAAGACAGTAAGAGCTGCCACAGGAAAGGAGATCCTTCAACAAAGCTGTACTTAAGCAAACACACACTTCCTTTAGAGTGCAAATATCAAGGACCTGCTTCCCCTTATTCAACAAAAAATAGCAACCATCAGGCAGGGGAAAGGCTGGGGTTGGGGTGGGGTTTGCAGCAATTTTTATACAGTAGGGTGGAGAATTTCCATTGCCAAGGTGAGCCATCGAGCCCGGGACACAACCTCTGCCAGGGACACAACCTCTGGGTGGCTCTGCCTTGAAGCAACCCCCTGCTGCCCCCAATTCTCCAGTCCCCAGTGGATTCTGTGGCTGGGACCTTACCTCTGTGGTCCGAAGGCCATTCTGTTTCTGGGTCAGAGGGCCTGAGCTGAGGTTCTGGGGATTTGGGCACTGGGTCCCACAGTTCGTCTTCTTCTCTGGGTTGGATATTCCACCTGGGGCTGTAGATCGGGGCACACCATTGGAGGACAGTCCATCTTCCAGCACACCTGGGGAAGGTAAGCGGAGAATGGCACCACAGGCTGGCACATGGCAGTTGTTGCAAACAATCCCAAGATTGTGGAGAAAAAGATAGGCAAAAAGAAAGAATGAAAGTTACCAAAAATCCCAACATGCATAGCTATACTTTTCTTTTAGAACATGCGTGCTCTTTCCAAAAGTTAGATTTTAAAATAATTTTATAACCTGAAATTTTCACTTAATGATACCTTGGTGACATGTTTCCATGGCGTTAAATATTCTGCCGTATTATTTTTCACACATATCTGCTGTGTATGGATATGTCATCATTTATTTAATCCCAAACAATTGGATACTTGTTTCCACCTTTTCATGATAAATGTTACTATGATGAAACTCCTTGTGGTTAAAGTTTTATTTTTAATTACTTCCTGGGGATAAGTTCCTAGAAGTGGGATTACTAGCTTGAAGGTTATACAGAGTTTTGCATTGTTCCACCTCAAAATGTGAGGCTGAACATGCGTGCTTCACAGAGCAAATGCCAAGAAATGACAGAAAGAGGTTTAAATATATTGCCTCACTTAAACACAAGGGCAGGACTACACTGAGGAATTGATGAAGGATTAAGTATCTCATTGGAAGGAGAGAAGGTGGCCCAGAAAGGGGAAGTGGAAAATGGGATGCAAGAAGCAGGCAGAGGCTGGGAGCAGTGGCTCACGCCTGTAATCCTAGCACTCTGGGAGGCCAAGGCGGGCAGATCGCTCAAGGTCAGGAGTTTGAAACCAGCCTGACCAAGAGCGAGACCCCGTCTCTACTGAAAATAGAAAGAAATTAATTGGCCAACTAAAATATACAGCCGGGCATGGTGGCGCTTGCCTGTAGTCCCAGCTACTCGGGAGGCTGAGGCAGAAGGATTGCTTGAGCCCAGGAGTCCGAGGTTGCTGTGAGCTAGACTGACACCACAGCACTCTAGCCTGGGCAGCAGAGTGAGACTCTGTCTGAAAAAAATAAAATAAAAAAGAAGCAGGCAGAGGCTCTGCTGTAGTACAGGGAAGCCATGAGCTGCCACACAGCTTGGCCATTCTACCTCTCAACCACCTAAGCAACGATGGGGGAGTCTGGGAGGGGTGTGTCTCAGAGGCTGAAGACACCTGAGAAAAAGAGGAAACCCAGGCCAAGAAGACTGGGCTTTCTGAAAACAGTGCCAAGAGTGAGGCCAATAGTAGTTCCTGCTTCTGGGGCTTCTCAGATAGGTGCAGAGAACAATCAAGTAGGAAATTTCAGTTACGAAAATTAGCACAAAAACAAGAACAAGCAAACATTTGGGGAAGGCCAATACCATTAAAGAGAAACAACTCACTCTCGGTTAGAGACCCAAAGAAAATGGAGTTATTATGGTACACAGAAGAGAATTTTAGATAAGTGTAACCAGTCTGCTCAGAAAAGTGAAGGAAGATAATATAACCACAAAATGAGGACAAGAGTGACTCAAAAAGGTTCAGAGATATTTGAAATAATAATCTCAACTGTTGAGATGAGAGAGGGAAAAAAAACCTCAATAGAGAAGCTAAACAGCAGGATAGACATCATTGAAGAGCAATTTACTGAGCTGAAAGGGCAAGCTAAGGAATTTTCCTGGAAAGTAGCAGAAACAGTTAGTGTACAGAAAACATATTAGGAAACATAGAATAGAAATCTAGAAATTAAACCTTGATCTAACAAGAGTTTTAGAAGGAGAGGCTAGAGAAGATGGAGGGGAAGCAATATTCCCAGAAATAATACAAAAGGATTTCTCAGAACTGAAGAAAGACATGAAACCCTAACTTGACATAGCCTACCAAATACCTGGCAAGGTAATTATCCTAGTGAAATTTCAGAACATCAGTGACAATAAGAACAGCCCCGGAAGAGGAAAAAAATCCAAGATTGAGACTGACAACTTTTCATCAGCAACCGATGAAAGAAGACTATGGGACAATGTCTTCTAGATTTCAAAAGATATCATATTTTTCAGTCTTTTGCAAGATATTCCCAAATGCACCTCCATAAATCTTTCGCCTTATTGCCCTTCTGCCACCAGTATACAAAATGGCAATATTCCCTAAAACTCATAAATACTGAATATTCTTATTCCTCATCTCTGCCAATTTAGCAGGCAAAATAAAGTATCTCATTGCTTGGATTTATGCTTTTTGATTTATTACAAATATCATATTATTTATATGTCTATTGGCTAATTGTGCAGGTTTTTTTTAAAAATTGTCATTTGTCTCTCTTTCCTTTGGGGTGTTTGCCTGGGCTTGCTTTTAATCAAATCTAAGAAAAATAGACAAAATCCTTCCCCTGGGTGTTGAGAAATGACTTGCCATGCGGCAGTCATCAGAAGCACAGTGTACTTGACCTATTGGGGGCTGGAGGCGTGGTTGACCAAGCAGGGCTGATGACGCTGCAGCTCCCAGCTGGGGAGGCAGTGGTCCACGGGACACCGAGCCACACGTTGCCCATCTGCTCTGCCAAATGCTAAGGGGCTCTCCCTGTGACCGTGGGATAGAAATCAGAATTCAAAACACTAGAAGTCACAGCAGAAAATGCATGGTCCACAGCTTCCTGACTGGCAGGCTTCAGCATATTGGAGTGCTGTGGATGGATTCTAGGTGAGATTCCTTCACAGGGGCTTGCCCC
Source organism: Cheirogaleus major (assembly GCA_963574435.1). Taxonomy (NCBI): domain Eukaryota; kingdom Metazoa; phylum Chordata; class Mammalia; order Primates; family Cheirogaleidae; genus Cheirogaleus; species Cheirogaleus major. Next base: position 65,363 of record CAUYPO010141605.1, on the reverse strand, counting down.
AAATCTCTGTGGCCCCCTTCCTCTGCCAGCCACAGCCTGCTCCTTTCTCTTCTCATCCCCTTACCCTCCATCTGGCTCCAAAAGGGGCCTGAAACGCATGTGTATGGGCACGCCAGCATACCCATCTCGTCCCTGCTACTGTCCTCCCTGCAAACAGCATGGGCCCATGAAGACCTGGAAGCAGGCTTGGTGTGATTTGGACTTGGTGGGATTTAGATTGCATTCTAGAGTCCCAGCACCTACAGAAGAGTCTAGAACAGAGCTACTCAATGTGGCCCAGGGACCAAACTGTTGTCACTGGTCTGCTGTGGGGTAAGTATAAAACTGAGTGCAAGCATTTAGAAATTTCTATAGCAACTTGACATTGCCAGAACATCCAAGAGCAAACTTGTCTGATTGAACTTCTCTGATTAAACAGGGTACAGACTACTCTGGGTGCTGTCAAGCTCATGTGGTGAGTCACAGGGGGTGTGAGCTGAGTATTAGTCACACACAGCAGGACCATGTATTTGTCTGTGATGAATTGGGGGGTGGAAAAGCCACTAGTCCTAAAGGAGGGCTGGGGCTTTTGTAGGTACGTCCCTTTGGACCCTGGATAACTCAGGTCCTGTGAGGAAGGGTGGAACTGACAGGGTAGGAGGGACAGGGGCCTTTAAAGCACAAGACTGAGGCAGAGATCCCACTTCCCTGAGCTAGGGTACAGCTGCTTCAGCCCTCGGGGCTACTGAGTGTGATCCAAGGTTAGCCGTTGCTACCTTTGCCATCTGCCACAGTGTGCCACACAGATGTTGCCATTTCCTATGTGTGTCATGACACTGGCTTGGGTTGAAGGTGAGGGGAGGCCCTTGCTGAGCCATCCACTGAATGCACCGTGGTGCTGCCAGCAGGGATGGGGGTGGCCACCCCTTGTCCCACCCTGAGGCACTTTAAGGTGTGCACCTGACCCCAATCCTCCCCACACCCACAGCCAGGTCCCTGCGGGGATCGAAGGACATGGAACACAGCTCCCTTCTCCCTCCTCCCAGGAGGAGGGCAGCAGGGCAGGAAGTGGAGGCCCCAGGCACAGGGTCTAGAGCAGGCAGCAGAGGACACATCCCAGCAAGTGGGACAACAGCAAGTGGGACCGAGCATGAGTCAGAGCTCCAAGCTCCAGCACACGCTCCATTGTCCACTGGATTTACAAAACACAAAGCGAAAGATAAAATTATTAAGAATTTCAAGATTGTGCCTGCAGAGCATTAGATCTTGAGCACTGGGCCTGTATGAGCCCTGCAGGCCCCGTGTGGCCACGCACCTGTAGACACACCCTGCCGAAGCCGCACACAGACCCAGGCAGAGCCCCTGTGGCCGGGTGCAAATGGCCAGCGCTTCCCTCTCAGAAGCCCTCCTTTGCCTGACATCTTTGCTGAGCTTTGGGGCTCCTAGAAACACCATTCGAAAATTCATCATTTGGTCCAGAGTTTTCATTTTTCATTGGTCGCTAAACAAAAATTGCAACTTTGGTTTCTTAACCCCCTACCCAGGGACTTCCTCATCTATTAAATGGGAATAATGATCTACCTTCATGGAGCTAAACAAGACCACATAGACAAAGGTTCCAATGGTGCCTGGCACACGTTGTACTCATTATCGATGGCCCAGCATCCGCTCTGTGCCCCTGTCCATTAGTCACATTAGTTACACTGTTGACTCATGAGTCACACAATTAGCTGAGTGCCAAACCACTGGCCCACCAAGTCTGATAAATTAGCAAAGCTCTGATGACAAGCAGGGCCAGCTTGGGGAATGATATTACCAGACAGTGGGCAGGGGTCACCTGCCCAGGGTGGTCAAGAGGTCACCCCAGGGGTCAGGAATATGGGGTCATTTACTGTTACTTTTGCTTGCAACAAACCAGGTGCTTTTGCTGCACAGGCGTAATTAAACTTGTAGTTTCTAGTTCCAAAAAAATAGACTCAATCTTAGAAAACTTTTAAAATATGGAAAAGCACAAAGGAAAAATAATTTTTACCTCATCACCCAGAGGTATGTTCTGTGTAGGAGACCAGCATATGCCACCCCAAAATGTGACACTTTGGTGTAAGGATTATTTTGAGCTGAAGGCAACAGAGACAAAGCAGATACAACAAAGTTCTCTGCCTGCACATTCCCCCGCATTTGCCTAAAAGTAGGACATAAATTTACTTTTCACTGGTGGCTACACAAGAGGCCAGGGCTCCTCCCTCTCTACCAGGGAAGACAAAGGCTGATCACCAAAGACAACTTTAGACCCTTATCTCCTGGAGGGGCACCAGAGGAATGCGCATTGGCAGCTTTACTCACCAGGCTGTATCTATTCATACTATTTATCTGCCCTCCCACAATTTGCCACCCCTGGACACTCCAAGTCTTTTTCCTTTGTCTTACCAGTTCTCTAAAGATTCACTGTTGTTTGTTGAAGATGCTACATAAGCTGGAATTCTAAGCCACTTCTTTGAGATTTACTTGTTCTCTAGATATCTCCCATGTATCTGTGAAATATACATGTAAATAAACTTGTTTATTATTCTCATATTAATCTGTGTTTTGTTACAGGGTCCTTCTCAGCTAAGAATGAAGGGTAGAAGGGAAATTATTTTTTTCCTCCCCTGTACCTGTATGTCCTTCTGGCAGATGCCATTGGTGCCCGCCCAGATCCATGCACCGGACCTTGGACCCATCCCCCAGCAGCAGCTAATGGCTCAGCCCTGCCCCCTCCTCCTGAGGCTTGCCCTTGACTGAAGGGAGCACCCCCACCAGGAGAAGCCTGGTCTGGCAAGTTACATCAGAGCCAGTCCATGGCCAAGGACCAATTAAAAGTATATGTGGGGGGGTAAAACAGCCCCACCCCCTTTGCCTCTAAGTAATTTCTGTACCTCTCTCCAAAGCAACCCATGGATCAGGCTGAAGCTAGACCAATCGTGAAACTACATCTTTGCCCAGCTCCTTCTCCTGCCCCCTCCTGCTTCTCTCCCTCCTTCCCTCACATGGGGCTCCTCCCAGAAGTGTCCCCAGGAGTCACTTGTGCAAAATCCCTATCTCAGGCTCTGTTTCTAGGGAACCAAACCTAAAATAGCATATATACCCTGCTTGCTGGATACACTTCCTCTGCCCCTCTAGACTCACACTCCCCTTCTCTCCACCCTGCTCTGTGACCCAGGAGACAGATCCAAATGCACCTGTCGGCAGGCTCCCTTGGCTGCTGGCTTCTGATTGGGTTTGGCCAGTGGGGGGCACTAGCAGTGGAGGGAAAGGTCTGCAGTCGCACATTGAGCCAGGTCTTAACTCTCTGTGCTCCCTCCAGGCAGGCAGTCATGGGTAGACCGTGTCCTCTACATGCTCCTCCCCAAGAAGAGGATACAGAAGCAAGAAAACCCAAGAAGTTGTGCAGTTAAGTCTCCTGACCACTTCAGGGAGAGCTCAGGGAAGTGGTGGGAAAAGAAGACAGATGGCAAGTTGTTGAGTAGAGAGGTGCTGTATCAGTCAGGGTTCTTAGCTGCAAGCAACGGACACTGACTGGAGAATTAAAGTTTAAAAAGGGATTTATTAAGTGATCTAGGAAGCTCATGGAATTTCTGGGAAGGCTAGAGCTTGGGCATGGAGGCCACTGAGGGATATCTTTCCAAATCCCTCCATAGAGCTTGTCCCGCCAACCCCAAGACCCTGGAAACTGCCCTCAGCACTGCTGCCACACTTATAATAAAAAATTATTGTTGTTTTTCTTAGATTCAGGTTTAACTGGGCATTCTGAATTTTATCCAGCAGCCCTATTGGGCATCAAATGCCCCAGAGTTGGGGGACAGTGTTATGAAGGCTGCATTGTCCTAGACCCTGGGCTCCACCCGCATGTCTACTCCACACCATCCCTCTCAAGCCTGGGAGATGGGAGAATCACCCTTATTTTGCAGGAGAAGAAATTGAAGTTTAACGCAGGTTCTATATGTTTCAAACTTTGTGATATTACCAAGTATTTCCTTACAGGAAAACTCCCAAGTAAACAGTTCTCAAATTTTAATGTGCATGAGACCCACCTGGGGTGTCTGTTAAAATGTAGATCCTACATTCATTCCACCAGAACTTCTGACTCAGTAGAGGCCCAGGAATAAGCATTTTAACAAGTTCTCTACACCCCACCACACCCCAGGGACTTGGGACAGGGGATTCTAAAGACTGTAGAGGCTCATCTCTATTATACATATAGACATATACACATCTATCTATCTATATGTATCTCTATCTGATACAGAGATCAACATTAATGCTAGTTTTGAGGGCTGCATACAAAATGCTCATCTATATTTTTTCCACAGTGAATTCCATAGCAGTAAATAAAGAGACATTTGAGTGCCCCTCGAGTATATCTTTTTGACTCTCTTCACAAAATTTTCATTCCACCCCAGAGACAAGCCAAATTGCTGACTTTGCCAAAAGATGGGAAACAGCTGTGTCCAAAGCTTGCTGATGAATTGCAACCAATGACTTCTTGCCAAAGCTCCTTGCTATTTTGGAAATGGAGCCAGGCAGGAGGGCAGACTGTGGAAATGTAAAAAGGTAGCTGGATGCCATGGGGAGAGCAGGCCAAGGGGCAGTTTCTCCTTAGCTCGAGCACCTGGCTTTCCTTGGTGAAGGTGATCACTGAGAGTCTGTCCAAAATCATCAGAAACAACCTGCAAGTCATTCCCTCAATGACAGAAAACCAAAATATAAGACATTAGCAATCTATCTGGGAAGAATCTCCCAAAGTCACATCAGATGAAACTGGTTCATCAAACACTCTCTGGGCTCAGGTCCTGAACATATGGCTGATGATAATTTTGTCTGAACTGAGGTATAAATTAAATAAATTGTGATTAATGAGCCACTTACTGAGCATTTGTCTTATCGTTCAAAATGGGAGGCTGTCTGTCATTTCTTCAATCTAATGAGTAATCATTGACCACATAGCATGTGTAATATGATATGTGATCTTTTGCATGGCTTTTATAAAATCATTCAGCAATGCTTACATTTATAGTCAGTTGATTTTGGACAAGGGTGCCAAGATAATTGAATGGGGAAAGAGTAGTTTTTCAACAAATGTGCTGGGACAACTGAGTATCTACATGGAAGAGTACATACACACCATCTACAAAAATAAAGTCAAAGAGGATCAAATATCTAAATGTAAGATCTAAAACAATAAAACACTGAAAAGAAAACATAGGTGTAAATCTTCATGACCTTGGATTAAGTAATGGTTTCTTATAAATGACCCCAAAAACATAAGCAACAACAACAAAAAGTAAATAAAATGATCATCTTCAAAATTGAAAACTTTTGTGCTTCAAAGAATGCCATGAAGAAAGTGGAATGACAATCCACAGAATGGGAGAAAAATTTTGCAAATTATGTATCTGATAAGAAACTCTTACTGTCAAAGAGCTCTTACTACTCGATAATAAAAGAGACAAATAACCCAATTAAAATATAGGCAAAGGATCTGAATAGACATTTCTCCATAGAAGATATGTAAATGGCCAATAAACACAGGAAAGATACTCAGCATAACTAGCTATAAGGTAAATGTATATTGAAACTCACAAGGAGGTACGACTTCACACTCAGGAGGATGGCTAGTGAGTGCTGGGGAACATGTGGAGAATTTGGAGCCCTCATTCACTGCTGGTGGGAATGTGAGATGGTGCGGGTGCTTTCAGCCTGACAATTCCTCAAAAGGTTAGATACGGAGTTACCATGATCCAGAAATTCCACTTGTGGGTATACACTCAAGGGAAATGGAAACCTATATCCACACAAAAACTTGAACATGAATGTTCATAGCAGCATTACTTATAATAGCCAAAAAGTAAAAGAAACCCAAATATCCATCAACTGATGAATGGATAAATAAAATATGGTATATACATACAATAGATTATTATTTGGCAATACAAAAAAATGAAGTACAGATACATCTACAACAGTGATGAACCTTGAAAATATTATGCTGAGTGACAGAAGCCAGTTACAGAAGGCCACATATTGTATGATTCCATTTATCTGAAATATGCAAAACAGGCAATTCTATAGGTAGAAAAGTAGATCAGTGGTTGCCTAGGGCTGAGGGTATGGAGGAAAATGAGAGTGACTATTCATAGGTATGAAGTTTCTTTTTGATGCAATGAAAATGTTCTAAAATGGACTGTGGGGATGGTTGTACAACTCTGAGAATGAAAAAAATCATGTAATTGTATGCTCGAAATGGGTCAATTGTACAGTATGTGAATTATAGCTCAACAAAGCTGTTATTTTTAAAGTGGTGAGCAACACATTTCAGAATGTTGTATTGACCAAAGAAAATAAAGCAGCACATTTGGACTTGAACAGCAACGGGTGGGAAGAGAGATTAACTGGTGGACTTCCACAGTCCTTAAGGACAACTGCAGCATGAGCAATGGTCCCCAAAAGGCATGGGTCCTGACCGAGAGGGTCCTGGATGACCACTATTCCCCAAGATGAACCACCAGCCTGTCACATCTGCCCTTGGCCATGGGGTTTGGAGGCGGAGATGGCTCCCCCGTGGTACCCAGCAGCATGCAAGGAAGACACCCGCTGAGAACTACAGCTGGAACTGAGAGGACAGCAAGCAGAGGCAAGGAGAGTCCTGTTTGTCTTTGGTGAAATAGACCTGGATTCTTCTCTCCCCAAAGAGACTCCCAGGAGACAACAAACAAGCCAACAAACTGGGAGGCAGCCAAAATGAAAAGTCATAATCTTACTTTTCTTCTCCCCACCACTATCCTTGGGACCTGTCAGTGTTCCCGAGGCTTGCTTATTTCTCTCTCTCTCTTTGATCCTCTCAGTGGTACCTTCCTTCCTTGAAGCTTCATCTGTGCTCCAAGAGCACCGCAGAGCAGATTCACCAGGACAGTTTAGGGTGACACCCCTAAACTGCTGCAAAGGTGCCTGGCACCATGCTAGACTTGATGGCCTGCAATTTAGACTCTTTTCCTTAGTCACTGAAATTTTTCTTTAGGAAAAGATTCTTCTAATGCAATTTTCCTCCCTGCTATAGTCTGAATGTTGGTGTCCCCCTAAAATTCATATGTATAAATCTAACCCCCAATCCAATAGTATTAAGAGGTAGCCTCTGGAAGGTGATTAAGTCATGAGGGCTCCTCCCTTATGAACAGGATTAATGTCCTTATGAAAGAGGTTGAAGGCAGCTTCTTGACCATGTGAAGGTACAGCAAGAGGTACCATCTTTAGAGCAGAGCTCTTGCCCTCGTCAAATGCTGAATCTGCTGGTGCCTTGATCTTGGACTTCCAGCCTTCAGAATTATGAGCAATAACCCTCTATTGCTTATAAATTACCCAGTCTAAGGTACTTGTTATAGTAGCCCAAACAGTCTAAGACACTCTTGTTTTCCTGGTTCAATCACTTTTGGGGTGGTTAGCACTTTAAGGAAGTGGCAGCTAGTTTCTTGTTTTTTGTGGAGATTTTTTGTTTGTTTTTTGTTTTTAACTCCTTGCCATTTTTGGAGCTGAGTACAACCAGCTTCTTCATGAGGCTCTTTCCACACCAGCTGTAGCTGGCACTAAATTGTTCTCTGAGGTGGACATTAGAAATTAGATGATATATCTTTATTAGAGCTAAGAAATATATTTGGGTCAATCAAAATTAGGAGAATTTGATCAATTAAATTGTTTTAATTCTTGTAATTTTTAAACCACCCAAAGCAATCAATCAATTATCTGACGCCCCTTGGGTGCTCACTTTGTGCATAGCACTGTGCTGTTATGAGGGGATATGTTAATAAAACATTTACTTACCTGCACCCTTTATGCTCCTGTCATTTCCTGGGAACTTACGGATTATGTAAGAATTACTAAAAAGTAGAGTGATGCAAAATTTAAATATGTATCATTTCTTACCCATCAGAGTAACAAAAGTTAAAAAGTGATAATATTAAATGTTGAAAGGGTATGGGCTAATGGGTTCTCTCATACACTGTTGGTGGGAGTGCAAATAGAACTATCCTGAAGGTCATTTGGCAGAATCTATTCAAGTTTAAACTGTGCACCATTATGACTCAGCGACTTCTGTCTTCAGTATCTACTTTAGAAAACCTCTGACCATTGCACAAAGAGGCTTGTTAAGGATGTTCCTTATACCCCTGTAATAGTGAAAAATGTAATCAATATAGTCATTCATTAGCTACATAATTACTAAAATAAATTGTATACCTATACTATGGAATGCTATACAATTAGAAGTATGAAGTAGATTTATATAAATAGAAGAGAAGTTTAATATAATAATGAATGGAAAAGCAAGTAGAGCATAAATGTGCACAAATGACAGCTTTGATGTTGAAAAAATTATGTGACATACTATGTCATTATGATGTTTTTGTACGGGAATACATGCACACACATATTTGTGTGTGTGAGTGTGTGTAAACACAGAAAAGGGTCTGTTGGGATGTCTAATAAACAGATAACAGTGTTTATCTCTGGGGAAAAAGCAGAGGAGCAGGATCACGGGTGGTCAAAGGGTCTTACAACATTTCTGCAGTTTTTCATTTATTACTTATGAAACAAAAATGATTTTTAAGAAATAGAGCTATGTCATATTCTACCTTTTCTCATTAGTACTAGCTTTGGACCCATGCATAATATTTGCCTATTTATTTTTTAGGCATTATATCACATTTAATCATCAAATGTACTATAAAAATAGTAGTGAAATATAAAACACATAAGGACAAGGATAACACACAGGAATTAAGACATTGCTATATCAGCTTATTCCACAAGCTCCAACCCTTTTAGAATCAAAGAGTGAGATGTCCAACTCCCTGTAGGACAGTAACATTCCTTGAGGCGCCCTAACAGTATATGTGGGTGGAACAAATGACAGTTGTTCATAAGAATCTGTGGGTTACTTACGTGACTCAAATCAGCACGGTTAGACCTCATAGAGTAGAGGGTTCCTGAGCAGTGTTTAAAAGGAAATACTGGGCATTGTTGGCATGAAGGCTAATAAAAGGAATGAAATAAAACTCACATTTGTGGGCTCATGCCAGCCCCATGCTCGGCGCTAAGGAAACAAAGATAGAAACACGACTGAAACAATGCGTAGCTAAGAATATGGGGTAGGAATTTGATTCCCAACTCTACTTCATTGTCACAACAATCTTGCAGGTAGATATTATGATACCCCAGTTTTTTTTTCAGAAGGGGAAACCGAGGTTCAGGCAGGTTAAGTAACTTGCCTGAGGTCCTGCAGCTGGTGCCAGGGCAAGGCTGCCACCCCAGGTCTGCCAGACTCTAAAACCTCTGCTTTCACGTGCCCTTGTGTTTGTTCACATCATTTGAAAAAATCTGCAATGAATCATATTCTCCCATTTCAGGGCTGGGCAATAACTAATGGATGTATGATGTCATCAGAATAAATGAAAGGCTTTTGTTTGGTGCTTTAAGGATAATCCACAGTTCAAATGTCTTACTCCTCGAGGGTGAAGCAGATCTTTAGGATCCAAGTAACTTGCCTTCAGAATTAAGTAGGTCACACTGAAGTGCAGCCAGTGAGAAGATGAGTGTATTTAACCACCCTGGTGTGTTTCTTCCTCCTCAGACCCATGACATTGTCTCCTGCCAGGCGCTCAGCCTTCTGGGTCACCCACTGAAGATTAGACACTGATTCCCTGACACTCAGGAGCCACTGTCAGGCTTGTTTTCTGCACACAACAGCTCCTGTGTCAGGGTGTGGCCGGCTGGCCTTGGGCAATCTCTGCTCCAGGCAGGACCATGACCACCTGCTCTGAGGTGGAACATAATCCCAGGGAAGCTCACCAAGACAGGGCGCTGCAGACATCTGGCGACCCAATCAAGGGGGCAGAGAGAGGCTGCCAAACTGAGAAGGGGTGGCAGCCTGTGGACTCCATTGTGCCCTTGGCAGCCAGTGCAACCTTTTGGAACCATGAATCTGACCCAAGCTCAGCCCTTCATCGACTTCCCAATGACCTTAGGATAAAGACGCCAATCCCTACGTGCCCTGCAAGGCTCTTTGTGCGTCTCCTGCCTCTTCCGGCCTCAGGGGTTTACGCTGTGCCCTCTGTCCTCTGTGCTGCAGCCTATGGGACATCAAAGGCACCTCCCAGCCTTTACAACACTGTCCCTTCTACTCAGAAGGCTCTCCCCTTGGCCTGGCTAATTCTCCACCTTAACTTAAACATGACTTCTCAGGGGCTTTCCCAGACTTCTCCACGACAATAGTTGGGCCCCCTGGCCCCTCCCACAGTGCTGCACTTCCTCCTGGAGCACAAATCACTGCTGGAATTATTTGTCCCTGGCTTGTCTGCCCCACTAGTCTGGGAGTTCCACGAAGACTAGGACCATGCCTGTCTTGTTCATTACCAGGCCTGGCATACATTACATACATTAAGCACTCAAAAAATGTATGTTGAAAGAGTTTTGAACTGTTGCGCAGGTTGCCAGAGTGGGTATGATCACTGCAGGAAGACACTGCCATATGGCCCTTTATGTGTTAAAGTGTTCTTTCCCTTGATGTAGCAAACAGCTGAAATTCCAAAGGAAACAAGCACAAACGTGAATCATGCTTGCTGTTCAGATTCCTGTGGAGGTATCAGGAAATGAATAGCTCACATGAATGGTGAGATTGGCCTTGACAAATACTTCTCATAGCCCCCAAGCCACTTGTCTCCCACTCCTCTTCAGGTTGCTGCAGTCCCCTGGGGCTCTCAGTGCAGTCTGGCATCTCTCCAGGATTTGGGGCTGAATGCAGACTAGAGGACAGTGCTGGTAGTCCTCTCCAGATTCCCCCTAAAGTCCTGAGCAATCACATTGGCCCTTTGGGCGTTTGTGCTGCAGGAAGGAGGGATAGCTTCTCCTCGAGAACATCAGAGCTCTCTGATAACAGCAGTTCTCCAACATCCTCAGCTTGGTGAAGATCACCCTGAACTCAGCTTACAGGAAGTGCTGTTGACATGGCTGTGGAAGGCTGCATAGGGCCTGGGGAGGGGACAAATGCCTTCACCAGACACTGAACCTGTTGGCACCTTGATCTTGAACTTCCCAGCCTCCAGAACTGTGCAAAATAAATTTCTGTTCTTTATAAATTGCCCAGTCTCAAGTATTTTCTTATTACTATGCAAATGGACTGACACCAGGGAACAGTATCTTTTATACTATGATTAGCACTAAGATTTAAACTTTAGCTCATTCCAGGAAAGGGAATATAGTAAACTTTAATTCACCTCTCTCTACCTCTCCCAATCTTTTAAAGACAGAGGATTCCTGACCTCACAGCTTGCTTCTGCATTGAAGAGAGGGAACATGATACCTTAAATTCACATTCTTCTGTGACAAGGATTAAATAAAAGATTGCATTATATTATATATATTTGCAGCCTCTCTCTACCTCTCCCAGTCATCTGAAGGCACAGGATTCTTGTTTGCTAGAATGATCTCACAGCTTGCTTCTGGGTTAAAGAATCCAGGTAATTAACCAGTGGAAAGAAAGTCAAAGAAAAGAGAGATATTAAATTGATTTATGTAAGGGGGGGTTGGTGGAAAAGGGATGGAGAGGTAGAAGAGTGGTATCAGGGAAAGAAGATTTGGAGAAAATCTCTGCCTGGCTTATAAGAAAGTCAGAGAGCAAGAGAATTTCAAAGAGGTTTTATTGTGCATCAGAAGAAAACTCCTTCCTTTGCGATGTTTTTCTTGTGGGACAGAGAAGAATTTGAGTTTCTTTTTTTCCTTCATGGTCATGTCTCTGCATTTGACTCCATTTTGAGACTGAATCTGTTGGGGCCCTATGTATCTGTGAGTTTGTGGCTTAAACTCACGCTCGTCCTACAAGCATCATTGGTAGTTGGCTCACTGTGTCCTGGTAAGAGTGTGCTACAGTGGGGCAAGTACTGGCTTTGGAGTCAGGTGGGCTGGGTTCAAATCCTAGCTCTGCCCCTTGCAAGCAATGTGACCTTTGAGAAGAAAGTAAATAATAATATCTTCCATATGTTTTTGTGTAGCAGGTGTCAAACATACTGCAATGTGCAGTATTTATTTCTGCAAGTAATTATTGTCACTCCCATTTTGTAGACTAGGACGGAGTGGCTCTGAGAGGCCAAATAACTTGCTCAAATATCATCAGCCAGCCAGTGGTGGAGCCAGGACTCACAATCCAGATCTGTGCCACTCCAAAGACAGCTTGCTCCCTCTCCTGTCTGTTCCTGCTCTACTACTTAGCGTCACCAAGCCTTTATTTCTTTGAGTATAAAATGAGAGTCATGATGTCTGCATCAAAGATTGTTGATCAAAGAAAGAAGAGTAGGTGAGCTGGCACATATTCAGGGTTCATTTCACAGCTGCCCACACCCAGGCACAACAACATGCAAACGGCTCATTTCAGATCCTTTCCTGAGAGCAAGGGAGGGTGCTGAGCAGGTGAAAGAAACAAAAGAATATCACCAAAGATCAGCTTTGCCAAGTCCACAACTTTGTCCCTGATCTGGTCAGGGTGTAGCAACCTCTAAAGGGACTAAGACCCAGAGTTAAGAGGCCCCAGGAGGCCAATGAGGAAGTCAGAGGTTGAGCTAAAGTGGGAGATCTGGATCTACGGAGCAGATGCTGTTTACTGCACGTTATCAGAGGGCTGAAAAGCGACACCTGTGACAGAGATAAAGTGTAATGTTCACAGGCTGTTTCTGTGCCTCGCCTTCTTAGAAGGACAGATAATTTGGGGCTTGACTAGCTACTGAGACTTGGTCGCACTGAACAGAAATGGACAAGAGCCAGAGAAAGACAGACCATGGAGGGGAGAATCATGGAGTTCTGCACCAAATATTTACTGCGTCTCTCTGATGGGCCAGGCTCTGATCCAGGCTGGGGATGCAGAGGGAGGGAGAGAGGCTCAGCCTTGCCCTGTGGGGACCATACTTGGGATGCTGGGAAGAGAGAAGTCCAAGAGGTATTGCTGGTGGCAAAGCACAAGGCAGGCCAAAGAGTAGCAGAGGCCAAATCACGGGTGGCCATGGGTACCTTGCTAGGATTTTGGATGTGTCCTATGGCCATAGCAGCCCTAGAATGTGTGGAGGATCCATGAAGGGCTCAAGCCTAGAGGCAGGGAGACCAGCCAGGGAGCCTTGTCTTTGGGGCTCTAGCTCCTCTCAGAGTTTTGCTTAGCCATCAGAATGTATTTCTGAGATGACTGTCTTCCCAGCTGGACTCACCAAATTAGAAACCACTCTCAGAAGGCTGTGACCAGAAATCACTCCACTTCAGAAAGATGGCTTTTGCTAAAAAACTCACCTGATGAGTGCAACCGAACATTTAGAAAGAAAGAGAGAAAAAAAGCAAAACTATAGTAATTTAATTAGGCCAATCATTTATATATAACCACAATCTAGATAAAAAGGTTTTCAGTAACAATTTCAAAAGGACATGGTCAGAATCAACAGGTGCAAGATTACTTTTTTATTCTGAGAAATCAGTTCAAAGCCCGCCCCCTCTTGACAAGTTCCTGAAAGGGTCTGAGAGTAGGTGCAGTTGGCTTTGCTTGAATCATATTATTATTCTTGATATTTATAAGATGTTGGCTTTTCCAATGGAAGGGTTTGCTCATCATCATCCACAAGTCAATAACCTGCTTGTGTGATCTGATCCTAACCTAAATGCAGATTTCACTTTGAAAAAGAAATTCTGCTTGGTTCAGCATAATACAACCAGGGGATATAGGACTGAGAAAAATCAAAATCCTTTGTAGGATTTTCCTACAAGCAGTTTTTCTTCAGTATAAAATAATATTTCTTTAAGTTTCCCTTTCAAAATATCTGGATTGGAACTCAGGGATATACAAGAAGGCTGGCAGCCCTATGGAAAACCTCATGAGCCCAAGGTCATGCAGAGATGAGCTTAGATGCAGTACTAGGACTGATCCATGGCTTTGTAGTTTCTGTCCAGGAAAATCAGCACATGTGGCTCCTCACTGAGAAAGCAGACACCCTAAGAATCTCATTCTCCCTTTCTGTTCTGATGTATTCTTCTCTCAGAAACCACACTGTTCCAGCTCACATCTGATACCCAACTCTCTGCTCCTATCAGTTCATCTCTCCTGTATTGCTGAACTCCCACCCCTACACACACACCCGATATTTCACCAGGCTCTGGTGATGCACAGAGGCATAAGTTAGTTACTGTCAGTACTGAGTACTGAGTACTCATGGTACTCACATTTAGGGAGAGAGTTGAAAATATAATTCAATGCAGTCCTTATAAATCAAGTCATCCCTGTGGTCCAGTCTCAGAGTGCCACTGAATTAAAGGAAACACTCTTAAGTTATTAGAAAGTAGTCTAAATCCTTTACCTGCTTTTTTTTGGAAGAAAAGTAAAGGAAGTTCCGTTTATAATCCATTGCAACACTTTATAATATCCCTAGACAAATAGTGCATTTACTAATCAGGAAAACAAAATTATAGGCTTAATGAAAACATGAGAGAAAAGTCCAAAGACACGGAGAAGGATGGATTGAAGGGGATGAGTCCAGAGGAAGGAAAGTCGCCCAGGACTGTTACAACACGGAGGCAGGAGGTGATGAGGGCCTCGGCTCACACAGTGGGATGGGACAGAGTTGAACAGGGTGGATGCAAGAGATAGTTAGGGGAGAAGAGCGGGAAAGGTTCAGGAAGTGACGCTGACAGCCCTGCAGGACCAGCTGCCATATAACTTTTCCACATGGAGGTCTCTCAAGCAACTTTAGACTCAATATGTCCAAGCTGACCTTCCCAGGTTACCTTCAAGCCAGTGCCCATTCCTGACACTGCTATTTCTGTCAGACATGCCACCAATTTTCTAGCCTCTGGCTTTAAAAACTTGTGAGCTATCATTTCCCTTCCCTTCCCCTCGTTCCCTACAATCAAGTCTGACGCTAATCCCTGTGCATCTCCTCAAATAGCTCTTTGCTCTCCACTTACGCTCCCGTTGGAAAGGCTCCGTTCACCTCACCTCACCTCTAGATTACAGTGATAACCTCCAGCTGGCCTCCCTGACACTCCCCAGGGTCCAGCTCGTCCTAACCGTGACAGGAAGATGGATCTCCCCAAAGCACGACTCTTCCTCACACCATATTGCCCCCACGGCATCAGGTCAAACACCTCTGCCTGCCTTGCAAGTGCTCCCTCCTGTGGGCTCGCGGGTCTAACGTCAGGCCTTCCCCTCCAGTCGGGCTGGTGTCCTTATGTTCCCCATGAGGGCCAGGCTCCAGACGGTCCCCGCCCCCTGCAGTGTTTGTCCGCCCTCCTTCACCTTCCAATCTGGTGAGGTGCCACCGACCAGCACCCTGCTCACGGGCGTCTGCCATCTGCAGTCAGCATCGCACGATCCAGCTCTAAATCATTCCTTGCTTATTCCAAGTGCCCGAGTTTTCTCTCCCCAGCGAGGCTGTTCATTCCTGCAGGAGCAAGGCCTCTCGCTTTGCCCAGCCACCTCTGCTAACCCAGGGAAAAGAAAGATCACAAGGGAGCAGCGTATTTGCATTAGGGACTAAGGGACCCTCAGAAAATAACTCACTCTGAGGGAAGAAGACTCTAGAGGGGAGGAGCAATTTTAAAGAGAATCAGCATTTGTCCCTCAAATTTGTCTCTGTTCACAACCTGACCCCATGGAGATGAGGGGGCCACAAGAAAAAGCGAGAAAGCTGTTTGGCAAAAAATTATCTAAGACATAGGGTACAAACCACACCACTTGGGGCTCCTCTAAGATTACAGCCTAACACAAAACGAGGAGAGAGATCTTCTCTCCTACCTTACAGTGTAACCCTGCTTGTGCTACACAAGTGCACACACGCTGCCGGCACCACCAGTTTGTCCTGACACGTGTGCACTCCAGTGTAGCTCCCAGCTGACACGCAAACAAGGTAGAGAATCTTTTGTGAATTGGTGTCCAAGGAGTGCGGAACTTGGATGGGTGCCACTGAAGATCAGGCTTGTGGTTTAGACTGTTTGTTACTTGGGACTCTTGGTGGCAAGAAATAAACAAACAAACCAGCACCCAAAACACAAAATAAAACTGGATCTGGAGCAGGGTTTCTCAACATCAGCAATACTGACATTTGGTGACAGATAATTCTTTATCACAGGGGGCTGTCCTGAGCATTATAGGATGTTTAGCAGCACCCCTGGCCTCTACCCACTAGAGGCCAATGGCATTCCCCCACACTTGTGACAACCAAAATGTCCCCAGACATTACCAAATTTCCCCCAAGAGGCAAAACCACCCAGTTGAGAACCACTGCTGTAGAGCATTGGTGGCTGTGGCAGTACCTAACAGGGCACTTCAGTGCCCACTGGGCAGTCATGCCCAGCCATAACAATAAATGTGTCTGGAAGACATACAGCGCCTAGGATGTGTGCATGAGGTGGGAGGGAGAACAATGAGTGTGGGAGGAGTTTCTAAAGCAGAAAGCGAAAAAACCAGAAGCAAAAACAGGCCCCCATGGTAGCAGAGCAGCACCTGGCCAGAATTATTTGTCAGAGACAGCCCAAGGACCCCTTAAAATACTTTGGGAGATTTTGCAAAAGGTCTAGGGTCCTGGGAGAGCAAGTGGCAGCAAGAAATAGTGACATATAGCTCATTGCTTCTCTTGTGAGCCCATTTGTACCCAGAGACAAGTGAGACCTGAGGACATTTGGATTAAACTTGGAAAATCCCACAACCTTGAGCTATATCAAACAGCTTGGATCAAGATTGCCCAGCACCACTCTCTCATCACAAGTGCATTTACTTACAGCTACAGGACGATAGACTCCAGGGACCACAGCTTAAACTCAGTGTGTTCTCCATTTCCAGGGCTTGGCATTGCAGTGTGTGAACTGGGGCATACACATTAAAACAAAGCACGAGGGCGTTTCCTGGGCAAATTTAATCAAGGGACTACAGGGCAACAAGAAGACCAGCTCAGATGAAGAGGCCTTCAGACAGACAAAAGACAGTCCCTACGGGAACAGGAGTGGAGCTTGTTGACAAGAAGCAAGACCCTTTGGAATTTTCAAAAGGAGCCAGTTCCATTTATTCTCCACATTTTTACTGGCCTCTCACGGCTAATGCTGAGGGGCTGTGGTACCATGAGAACTGGCTTTGCTGTCAAACAGGGGCGGGGGCATTCCCCGTGCCACCACCTACCCGTCCTGTGATCTTAGGCAAGTTTCTTCTCTAAGTCTCAGTTTCCTCATCTAATAAAGCAGAGCTCATAGTTCCCACCTCCCAGGAAGATTGTCAGGGTGGCAGAGAAAGAATGGCGAGAGCAGGCCTGACACTTGGTAGGTGTCTTACCACCTGCTAGGGAACCACAAAGGGAAGCAGGAAGTGACTTGTGGACACCCCCTCAGTGGGCAGATGTTCACTGAATGCTGTTACCTGACAGGCCCTAAGGGAGACCTACAGAGGAGCGAGCCTTGGGCTCTGCCCTGAAGCTACTCAGCATCTCATTCTTGGTTCTGCTCAGCAAACGTGCAGATTGCGTGCAAGGACAGAAATGGGCACGCAGCTGCAGTGAGGACTAACACAGGACCCTGGCAACAAGTAGAGAGGAGAAATGAGATTTCATGTGAAAAAGAAATGGAAAGCTGAGCTCTAGCTCCCTGGGCATGTTCTAAGTAAGTGGTTAGGAGGCAAGGAAGTAACCCAGGGTCTCCACAAGTGTCCATGCCCACAGTGCCTTGTGTTTCAAGTTCAAAGCCCTTTACACACGTGTTACTATTTTATTAATGACTTGGTTACTGTTCGTCTTTAATGCTAGACAATAATCCTTTCTCAAATGAAAAATGTCCCTGTTTGGCGGGGGAAGGAAGCACAGCACCACACAGACTCCAGTTTGCAATCCCAACCCCTCTAATCTCCCCAGATCACTTGCCGATGTGGCATTGGTCACAGTTTCTTAGGAGTCAATTATCTGCAAGGCCTGGGGCAAAGCCCCATGTGTTTAGAAGCACCAATGTCTTTTTTATAGGAAAGAATTAAATCGACATAGAAACAGGGAAAGATAATAAGATAATAATATCTTTATCTTTAGACTTTGATCAACTATGTATATAAAAACTTTATGATAACTGTCAGAATACAAAGATTCCAAACTAAAATAGTATACGGAAAAAATCGGAAATAGGGGGAAAAATCCAAAAGAAGATGAAAACTTAGGAGAAAAAAATAGAAAAGTTGGGAGGAGAAAATTTGAAGAATTTCAAGGGTCCATTTCTTCGCAGAAGTAGGAAGTGCGGTGCTCCTCAGGGGGGGTGGAGGAGGTTCAGAATGGTTAATGAAGGGGATGAGAAGAGGGCAATCTAGATTGAGTCAAATAACCACCTTGCAGCAACCAGGGCCTGGCTGAGGTTTACAATTATGGTTTTGCAATCGATGCAATCAGCTATCAAGATAGCAAATCAAGCTGACAGCTGCTTGGTGAGTACAGAATCAGTGAACATAGCATTAGGTTTTGAGGCTATTCTACCCCCAGGCTTGGGAGTGGTGAAGCCAGAGATAGGAAGACCACTCTACTATCTGGCATGACACTGTGCCCAAGGACACTCTCTCTCCTTAACAGAGGGCTGGGTAAAAACCAAGACATTCTTATTATCCAGTTCCCACAATGATCAGACTCCAAAGATTACCCCTGTATCAGGCAAGTTATACATAAACTGAGTAAATGACAGCTCTCTGTGCTTTAGTCCACATGTGTCTCTTGAACCTGCATCCTGATGGCCTTCCGTTGTCAGCAGTGGAACAGTCACCAATTGTCCCTTGCGTAAATCACCACTTCTGGTTGCCACTCTCATCTATTTTAAGTTGATCCTCCTTAGCTTCAAGTTCAGGAAGTGACTTCTTACTATGATTTTTCCCTCACTCCCATATACTCGTACATGTGCTGACACACATTTTGAAGCCTCTGGGTCTCTTTGGGAGGAAACAAAGGGTAACACAAGGCAGTATGGACTGGAGGACATATGGACTGAATTCCATCATCACCAGCTGTGTAACTTTGGGTGAATCACTAAGGCTCTCTGAGCCAGTATTTTCTCACTTGTAAATTAGGGATCGAATGTTGGGGAATTAAATGAGATAATCTTTAAAGCACCTAACACTGTCTGACACACAGTACGTGCTCAATAAATGGCAGCTCTCTATGTATTGAGCACAACTCTGGTGATGTGGTATATTAGGCAGAATAACGCGCCCCCCTCCAGATGTCCACTCGTAATCACCAGCACCTGCGAATATGTTAGGTTCCATGGCAAAGGGGAATTAAGGTTGTAAATGGCATTTAGGTTGATAATCAGCTGGTTTTGAAATAGATTATCCTGGAATATTTGGGTGAGCCCAGTATAATCACCAGAGTCCTTAAAAGTGGAAGAGGGATTCAGAAGATAGAGGATGTGACTACTGAAGAAAGGCACAGAGAGATGCAGTGTTGCTAGTTTTGAAGACAGAGAAAGGAGCCATGGACCAGGGAATGCAGGCTGCCTCGAGAAGCTGGAAGAGGCAAGGAAGTGGATCCTCCCAAGGAGCCTCCAGTAAGGAATGCAGCCCTGCTGATATCTTAGCCCAGCAAGAGCATGTCAGGCTTCTAACCTACAGAACTGGAAGATAATAAATTTGTGTTGTTCAAGCCACTAAGTTTGTGGTCATTCATTACAGTAGTGACAAGAAATTAGCACACGTGACATGGGACTTTTTGCATCCTGCTTTCAGGGACCATGCCCAGAAATTCAGTTAGTGCCCAACAGTGCTCAAACTTAGCTATCCCAGTGACACAACTATGACTTCTATGCCTGTGACCGGTTTCAGAAATTAATGTGCCTAGGTTTGTGGGCAGATGCAGAACAGAGGTGGTGGGGCTGGATAGTTACTCACTGCAGCCTCTTTGTTGGAAAAGAACTGGTCATCGCTAGCAATTCCAGGGCAGCTATGCTGAAGCCTAAATGTCCACCCACAGCAGGGAATATGCCTCACGACACCTGGGCCAGAGAGGTCTCCCAGGGGGTGAATCACTCGGTCCTTGTACAGATGTCCCATGTCCACCTGCCCAGATCTGGTCCTCCCATGCCCTCTCTCACTTGTGCATGGGGTGTGGCCATGCTGCCTAAGCAGTCCTTGATCCAGCAGAGCTCTTAGACTACTGTCCCTCTATGCAAGTATGAAGGCAGGAGGGCAATGGGCTGATGGACAAAACCAGGGAGATGTGGACAATGGGATTTGGTGATTGAAGTGGTTAGGGCCTAAAAGAGAAATAAGACTTTCCCTGTTATCCTCTACTTCCCATCACTTTGGCCTTCTCATGAAGGACTCTTGGCTATATTGCTGGTTGCCCACCCAACAGCCATCCTCTCCCTTCTTGGAAGACCCCATCTTCGGTGACAAAGGCTGAAATACCAACCCTGGATCTCCCAGCTCTCTGGCAGCGCCTTCCCCAGCCCAAGGGGATGAAGCATGACTGGTTTGAGATAATCATAATAACATCTTCTCCTTTCTCAGTAATTTGTTCTGTGGTGAGCACGAGATTTACTTACGTCCCATGAGATGTCAAGGTCATCTTCTGAGGGGCTTCTGGGAAAGAGACAAAGGGGGAACCTGCCTTTCCTCCCTCTGAATGGTGTTGCCTGAGAATGAATGAAGGCCTGTCGTCACGAGGAAGGCGCCCTGGGAGTCGGCGCGCTGTGCCGTGCAGTTAGCTCACCTGGAGCCGCCCTGCCTCCGAGCTTCTTGCTATGGAGATGACACATTCCTTACTGGTCAGTGGCCTCCAGTGGGGCATTCTGTCCCCTGCAGCAAAAAGCTCTCTCACTGACAAGCACTTTGGGACTCATGCAGACCTCAGGGACCCCTGCTCATTTGGCTCCCTCCTGATGGAGACATGAGGGCTAAGTGGGCAACAAGTAATCAGACAGCATCTCTGCCCTTAGGGCTGCACAGTCTAATGCTGTTATGGAAACTACTTCCTACCTGCTCCTACCTCTGCATTCCAGAAGTCATGAAAACGGTGTCTGAGCTCTCTTACTTCGCATTTAACCCACATTTAAATCTCACTAGAGATCACTGATTTCCAAATGGCAAATTTGCTCTCTTAAAAGCCCAGGTGTTCCATATATAACCACATGCCAAGCCTCTCCATTCTTCTAGAACCCCACAGAACAAGGGACACAGAGAGCAAGAAAAGCCATTTGGGTGGCTGAAGCAGGCATGTTGCAGAGTTTACATCAAATGGGCGTAAATTTTCAAAAATTCTAGCATTTTGTGGATTTAAACAATAGGATACTGGGAAGGGCGCTGGCTGGAGCCTCAGGAAGGCTTCTCAGGAAATGTGGCTGGAGATGTTGCACACTTATGCAGGAAGAAGTGTGGACTTCTTGGATGTTGATTGATTCTGTGGCAAACCAGGGTGGGCTATGAAACAGCAAAAGATACAGAATAAGGAAGACAAAAGAAGAAACGGCTCTGGACAAGGCAGAAAAGAAATTTCATGTTTCGGGCCCAACTATTAATAAGTGCTTCACCCAGAATCCTCATGGCGAGGGATCGGGAGTCAGTCCCGGAATGACAATGCCACATCTATCCAGCGTGTGAAGCGTGGTTATGCATACTCATGGTTAGTGACTAGCATAAAGTTTACTCTGTAATGCAGGTTTGGCATTCTCAACTTCACTTTGATGGCAAAGTAGCAGGTTAAAGGAAACCAGTTTTTCACCCGTTATGTAAGTAGGCACCACCCCCAGCAGGCCGCATCTCACCTGACAGGGCAATGGCGTTAGTTTTCGTATTAGCTACTAGTAACCGAGTTCTCATAGGTGGGAAATGACAGCACACTTCAAATATTACATCTCAGAGATTTAAAACAGTGCCAATTGATGATATGGGTAAGAGGGAGCCAGAAATGCCAAGATGCCTTTTGGAGGAGGAACCGCAGGAAGGCAAGTGGCATGGCCCCAGTCACTGGCCGTTCTGTGGACTCCTGAGCCTGGGGATGGACCCAGACTTAGAAATGTCCTCAGTGTTGCCACTGTGGGTCAGTCACCCATGAATTCATCTCAAGTGCTGTTTTCCAGAGTGGATTACTCAGAGCATTACGTTTATAGAATGATAGATGGTGTCTGTGAAAAAAGTTACAATAGATATATAAGTTTGGGTAACTCTCAGTGAAACAAAAGTATATTTGGGTTCTGAGGCCTCTGTGACAAATTACCACAATCTTGATGACTTCAAACAACAGAACTTTATTCTGTCATGGTTCTGAAGGTGGGAAGTATGGATTCAAGGTGGCAGCAGGGTGCCTCCCTCTGGCGTTCCTTGCCTCGTCTAGCTCCTGGTGGCTGCCGACAGTCCTTGCCATTCCCTGGCTGGTGGCCACATCACCCCAATCTCTGCCTCCATCTTCCATTGCCTTCTCCTCTGTTGTGTGAGGTAATGCTGAAATGCCTCTGCCTGTCACTTATAAGGCCACATGAGATTGCACTTAGAGCCCATCCTGATGACAGGGTTCAGGGGACACTACCCCACAATATGGCATCTTGGCATATTGAAGAACAGCAGAAGCAGGAAGGTCTTTCTGATATTCCTCCTGTCCTTCTTTCTTGAAGCAGGTCAAAAGACCTAGGGAGGATTTTTCAGACTTTCCCTTGAAGCGGGTCATAAGACCCTCATGGGAGAAGTGCCCTCCTTGTACCCAGAGGAAAGGAATATCCTTATCTCTGAAGACAAAGGGACACAGAGAAGAATCTGCACAAAGAGCCTCGCTAAGATCCCCCTAGAACCATCAGATCACACTCCTTTTGTCCTGTCATATTTTTCCATGACAATCCACTCTTCAGCAAACCTAGCATAAAAATATACAGGTTTAACCATTTCTTCGGGTCTCCATGTCCTTATGAGTGCTCCCGTGTTACATAAAATTTATACTAAATAAATTTGTGTGTGCTTTTTTCTTGTGAATATGGCTTTTGTGATAGGGCCTCAGCCATAAACCTAGGATAGATCAATAAAAAGATATCCCCCCATACTGATAATCCAGGATAAACTACTACTTTCCAGGTCTTTAACCTCTGTTATATAAGACAACGTTCACTCTTTTGCCATGTAAAGTAATGTTCACAGGTTCTGGGGATTAGGACTGTTGTCCTACTTTGGGACCACCACTCAGCCCACTACACGCGGTAAATAGGTTTATTTACTATAAGATTCCGCTAATATGCGTACGTCCGTTGTGGCCCTCTGAGAGGAGTTCATGGTATGGAGCATTTCCCAAGCTTATCTAACCACAGGGCATGGCCCAGGTGTCATACTAGAGCGAGTCTAAAACGGTGGCTAGAAAGCCATCATCTGCGAATCGCCCTTTGCACAGTATATATTTCCAAATGCATTCATCCAGGGTTTCCTCTGCCATTCATCCACTTCTTTGCAGTTTGCAAGGTGAGCCCAGAAAATCAGTTAGCTGGCACACCAGCAGCAGAGGCCCAAGATTTGGCTAGAAGAGCAGCAGGCCATGCCGTGAGCCTGTGAGGGAAGCCCTTCCCAGGACCTGGCACGCAGTTTGCTTTGCTGTCAGGCCCTTGGCTGTGCCCGATGCAAGACGCTCCAGTCTCATCTCAGTTCTTTCTCAGAAAACACATAAATTACTTTCCCCTCTATTGCCAGGTTCCCAGAACATACTGGCTCACTCTTTCTTTCTTTCTGGTGATATGCCAGAGGGGTTTCCCTGACAACCACATTGGAACTTTTCCTGGTAAAAGTCCATCTTGATGGAGGAGGCTGGAGGGATGAATTCAGGGTCCAACCCCCTTTCAGAGCCTTATTAACCATCAGCTTTTGTGGTTTGAATCTTCTGAAAGCTGCTCTGCATGCTGGCCCTGTAATTTGTCTTCTCTGGATTATTTATGGATCAAGGCCATCAGTGTTCTCTACAAGGACAACCTTGCTCATTGTGAAAACAGCCTTTCCATAGCCTTTTCCTATTTCATGTGACAGATTTTAAAAGTAATTTTTTGAGGGCCTTCTAGTTTGTATGTACACTATAGGCCTATAGTCAAGGACCATAACTTTTAAATAATTTTGCATGTGCAGATCAGTTTATTCACTTCTGGCACCGCTGTTACCAGTTACTTAGATTCAACTTTGTCAAGGCTTAAGTTAAGTAACATTTTCCCTAGTCCCTTTTAATTTTTTGAAACATGGAATCACTGAAGTCCAGTTGCCTTAACTTTAAATATAAAATTTGTAAATTTCTGCCCTTACTGGATGGTTTTGGCATAAATTTCATAAAAATATTTCTTTATCAAGTGCCTACTACATGCTGGATGCTTTCCTACATTTTTGTCAATTTGCCTAAAAATGTGGTGGTCACCAAACTCCTGGGGGTCTGAGGATATACTATCATTCTCCCATCTGGATGGTAATTGTGGGGAAAAAAAAACTATTATAAGCAAATTTGGAATCATCCAAATGATCTCAGCTTAGTAGAATTTCATGATTTGATGCTTACATTCACACTGTTTTAAAGGCTGAATTAGCATCAACTTTTTGAATAGTCTTGAAGTGTTAAGAAAGAAATAATATGAATGAGACCTCTGTTTCATGAAGGCAAAATGGCATCATGAATGAAGGCTTCTGAGTCATTTAAAGAGAGAAAGGGATGTGAGAATTGAATCATCCCCCAGCACAAGGTAACACAGGGGCTTTATGCTGGAAACCATGGAATTCACATCTGTGTGGTACACAGTTTCCATCCTCGAAGGAACCAACGTGTTGTAAGAGTAGTGGGTGATTAAAGTTGGCATCACCATAAAAATGAAGAATAGCTGCAATAATGATGGTGATTCAAATGATGGTTTATTGTGCTCAAAAACCAAAAACCAGTGGGCAAAAGTGAAATAAAAAAATAAGCAAATGTATCTATCACTAAAAGCAATATTTGCAATTCAGTTTCTACAAAACAAAATTATTTATTATATTACATTAGTACTATTATTCAGAATGTTACTGGCTCTCTGGTTTGCAGGTCTCTCCTTTGTGAATCATTTTTTGTTTTATAATTGTTTATGAGATATAAGAAGTAGCTTCACCTAATTTGCACATTTTTAAGTAAATTGTGATTAAAAAAAAAAAAATTTAGGTCAGGCGTGGTGGCTCACGCCTGTAATCCTAGCACTCTGGGAGGCTGAGGCAGGAGGATCACTCGAGGTCAGGAGTTCGAGACCAGCCTGAGCAAGAGTGAGACCCTGTCTCTACTAAAAATAGAAAGAAATTAGCTGGACAACTAAAAATATATAGAAAAAATTAGCCAGGCATGGTGGTGCATGCCTGTAGTCCCAGCTACCTGGGAGGCTGAGGCAGAAGGATTGCTTAAGCCCAGGAGTTTGAGGTTGCTGTGAGCTAGGCTGATACCACGACACTCTAGCTGGGCAACAGAGTGAAATTCTGTCTCAAAAAAAAAAAAATTTAAAATATCCCAGGAGTCATTTCATCTTTACACTTGTGGAGTTGGCATTATTATCCCCATTTTATAGGGAAACTAGAACTTAGGAGATATAGAAATTTGCCTCTGCAAATAAAAAGCAAGCCAGATTCGAATTCAGGCTACCTAATCCTAATTACTGTCTATTGTCTTCCTAAAGCAAAACATGTTTTCTTGAATAGAATGTCTGGCTTCAGGGTCATTTTATGAAATTGTAATTCACCAAAAACCATTTCACTGAACGACCAAAAAGACCAGCCAAAAGCTGGTCAAATGCTCTTTTCATTAAAGGAGAAAAAAAAGAACCCAAGTGCCTAGTTCCCCCAAAAGCTATCAGACAATTATGTTAAACTCAGTCTAGAAAAGTTTGCTAGAACTATACACTGTCCTATGGATAAACAGAAGCAGACAAGGGCAGGGGCTGGGGGTGGAGCAGGAACAGGAGCAGAGCAGAAGTCCAAAGAGAGAGTGAGAACAGCACAAATGGATATAAAGGAAGGTTCAGGCATGTGCACTTAAAAGAATCCTGGACTAACAATTCCAAGTTAAAGCAGTTGCAGCAAAGTTGAGGCAGAACCAAAACTTCGGGAAAGAACTTAGGTATTCACATGGATTCACTAATTGGCAAATTTATTTTTGGAGAATTGTCCTTTGGACTGAGTCTGTTCTTGTCTCGTGTGAAATCTAGATTTGGTGACATTTCTTCACCAATAGTGAACTGTGCTGGGAAGCTTGATCTTCCCTGAGTTTCCTGCATTCTGCCAGGTCCACAGATTTAAGAAAGAAAGTCTTTTGGGGGGCTT
This sequence comes from Cheirogaleus major, assembly GCA_963574435.1. Taxonomy (NCBI): domain Eukaryota; kingdom Metazoa; phylum Chordata; class Mammalia; order Primates; family Cheirogaleidae; genus Cheirogaleus; species Cheirogaleus major. The sequence goes on along the minus strand of CAUYPO010141605.1, from coordinate 39,046 downwards.
TTCTTTCCCCATTGCTGCTCTTTGCTCTCCACAGGCCCTATGGTCACCAGGCATTTAGTAGAACTAGCGTCCCCTACCTCTCTGGGAAAAGCTACAGCCCAGGGCAATTGAAATAGCTGGTGATGGCCACCAGCCCAGATGAGGGCTTCCGTTATGGTAGAAGGATTAAATAACACAAATGACAGGAAGTTCTTAGAAGAATCCTTGTGGACGGACCAGAATCTGGATTTCATGGAAGAATTTGGGGGACCCAAATTTGATTCTGGGGGTTCTGGTAACCTTAGGAGGAAGAGGCAGTAGGGGATAGAGGAGGAAGTCTTATTGGGTTCATTATTGCTAGAAGATTACCCACTGTTTGGGTCAAAATAAATGGAGACATAGTCCAATTTTTTTTTTTCTTTTCTGATTAGCTTTCCTAAATTTCAGCAGGCTCCGTTTCGCTTAATAGTTTTCCAAAGAAATTAGATAGGCATTTTAAAAGTTAGGCAGAAAAATAAAATACATCAGATGCGTGCTTCACAATGACAATTTTATAGTGTGGAAGAAAAATTAAGACATTTATTCAATGAAACTGTTAGAGAAGAAATGATATAGAGAACAAATTTCTGCTTCAGAGAAAATCACCTTCCATTTCTCACAGTACTTTCCATTTCTTGTGGCTCTTTCTTGTTTTTTTTTTGAGACAGGATCTTGCTCTGTCACCCCAGGTAGAGTGCAGTGGCATCATCATAGCTCACTGCAACCTCAAACTCCTGAGCTCAAGCAATCCTCCCGCCTCCGCCTCCCAGAGTGCTAGGATTACAGGTGTGAGCCACTGTGCCTGGCAGCACTTTCTATTTCTAAGAACACTGGAAGTTTCTCAAAGTACTTCCATTTCTAAGAACACTAAATCACATAACTTAATATCCATCTGTGCTAGTTTCATAGGGCCGTCATAATAAAGAACCAAACACTGGGTAGTTTAAAACAACAGAAATTTATCGTCTCACACTTCTGGAAGCTCATCTGAAATCAAAGTGTTGGCAGGGCTGGTTCCTTGTGGAGGCCCTGAGAGAGAATCAGTTCCATACCTCCCTCCAGCTTCTGGTGGTTGCCAGCAATCCTTGGTATTCTTTGGTTTATAGATGAATCGCTCCAATCTTTGCCTTTACCTGCACATGGCGTTCTCCTTCCTGTCCAAACTTTCTTCCTCTTATAAGAATACCAGTCATTGGATTAGGGCTCATCTTAATCCAGTATAACCTCATCTTAAGTTGATTGTATCTGTAAAGACCCTCCAAATAAGCTCGCATTCACAGATACTAGGAGTGAGGACTTCAACCTATCTTTTGGGGAAATAGAATTCTACCCACTACACCATACAATACAAAATCATGAGGCACAGTGAAATCCATTTTCTACACTATAACCAAAGTGCTCACAAAAAAAAAAAAAAAAAGGCTCATTGAATTCCAGTTTCTAAATGGCAAATTTTATAATTACAAATGTAATTAGCTCTGTTCCACCCCCAAATCCCACTAAAGCAAATGTAAGAGAACCTTTAAAGGCATAAACCTATAAGAACAAAGAGAAGAAAAGATATACTACCAAATTACGGAAGCTGGAAAGGAGATGAGCAAGTGCTTACTATTTCAGCAGTCCAAGAAAGCTGAATCCTAAGCAGAAAAAGGGAAATTTGAGGCTGGGCATGGTGGCTCACGCCTGTAATCCTAGCACTCTGGGAGGCCAAGGCGGGAGGATCACTTGAGCTCAGGAGTTCAAGATCAGCCTGAGCAAGAGCAAGACCCCATCTCTACTAAAAATAGAAAAATTAGCAAGGCACAATGGTGCATGCCTGTAGTCCCAGCAACTCTAGAGACTAAGGCAGGAGATTGCTTGAGCCCAGGAGTTTGAGGTTGCTGTGAGCTACAGTGATACCACTGCACTCTACCTGGGGCAACAGAGGGAGACTCTGTCTAAAAAAAAAAAAAAGCATAAAGAAATTTTTGAAGCAAAGTCTCAAAAAATGTCACCTTCCACATGGAAAGCTAGTTGAGAATTTGAGAATGTTCTTGGCCAAACAAGAGAACAAACCAAGAAAGAGAAGGACACAGAATACGGGAAATATGGGAGGAAATACGGGATACGGTCAACATGAGAGAGGCCAAGGGAACCCTCAGGTCAATGTTAAGGAGCAATTCTGGGCCAAGAAGTTGGCAGCCAGCCTGGGGAGCAACCAACCCAGACTGGGGCAGCTCAGAAAGCTCGAAGGGCAATTTCTTCAAAAAGAAAAAAATGGATACAATTCCTAATGTGCTTAAACATGTTGAAAGGAGATTTACACAACCAGAGGAAGGTTTGATGAGAATTAGTGATGAGTGCAAATAAAAAAACATATTTAATGAAGCAAAAATAAAATATTGTGTGTGAAAGGAAAAGGAATCAGTCTATTATGTGGCGTTAACAAAGTAATACCAACAATGAACATCGATCTAACCAAATTATGTCACAACTATATTGGCAGTGGTTGGGAGGTGAAATAATGAAATCTTCACCTTTCATGTGGGTAATCAATAGATCAGGCCTTAGGCCAGAAAGAGTAAGATTTGCATATTATTTAGAGATGAGGAAATAAATACCAAGAGAATCAGCTTAAAGAGGTGAAAGTAGTTACCTCTAGAGAACTGAAAAACTGGGAAACATAACAGGAGATTGTTGATTTTCATAGCAAATCTTGTAGAACTATTGGACTTTAAATTTTGTGCCTGTATAACTTTGAAAAATATTTTTCAAAATTTTCAATGTAATTGGATCATGTTATTTCCCTGCTCAAAACCCTTCCAAGGCTTTTCATTGCTGTTAGGATGAAGTCCCAGCTCCTTAGCATAGCCTGGGTCCTGTGCAAGCCAGCCCGCCTGCTCCCAGTCATGCCTCACCTCACTCCCAGCTTTTGTGATGCTCAATCACGTTGGCTGTCCTTCAATATCTGTGAAGTGCCAAACTCTGCCTGCCTCAAGGTCTTTGCACATGCTGTTCCTTTTGCTAGAAATGTTCCCCACACCAACCCCAACCTAATGAATCCCAAGCATTCTTCAGTTTTTAGCACAAATTCCAAAGATATCTTAGCTGACCTTTAGATTAGGTTACATTTCCTAGTTTTATTTTCCCATAGTATCTGACTGCTCTTTTGTAGCATTTACAACAACTATAATTAATTAATTGTGTGAGTTTGTTATCTAACTCTTATATCTGTGCTATCCAGTATGGTGGCCACTAGGTACACTGGGCTATGTAAATTTCAATTAACATTAAATAATATGACAAATTCAGTTCCTCAGCTGCATTATCCCCATTTCAAATAATCCACAGTCACAGCTACTGTATTGGACAGTACAGTCATAGATCATTCCTACCATCGCAGAAAGCTCTATTGGACAGTGCTGCTCTAGACTGTAAAGTCCATGAGTGCTCCTCCTAGATCTACCCTGAGTGCCTAGAACTATGTCTTGCACTTTGAAAGTGCTCTCTAAATAACTGTTGAGTAAATACACTCATTCATTCATTCATTCATTTAGGGTAAAAACTAAGGTCACTGTCCTGAGAGGACATTCATGTTCGGTCTATCTCAGTCTCTTGAGCTATTCCATAATGTCTATTTCTATATAATCCCAACAGCAAAGTCCACATAAAATAAATTAAAACTTAAGTAACAAAATAAATAAATACTCATGGCACCATGTGGGGCATAATAGTGGACTTAATAAGTGACTCATGAAAGGAAAAGCATTACATTTTGCCCCAGTTATCATTCTTAGAATTAGCTTTCCCATTTGCCTTATGAACCAATCTTTAGAATTAACCTGGAAGATGTGTATTCTCAGAGTCCATTTAGAATTAAAGCAACCCAATGTGTCCTTTGTGCCAAGTGAAGTCACTTTGGGCACTGTGGATTATAAATCCAATTTAGATGCTGTATTTAGCATTTCACACAAAGAAAGAGATTAAATAGGTAGATTTCCTTTTAAGAGGATTATTACAGGGCTTTCCAAAGAAGCACAAGCACCTCATTAATGGTTAATGTGTTCATTGGGTTTGAGCAAATTCAATAGCCCAGAGATGCATTCAAATATATTTGTTTAAGCACACTGGAGATTTTTCTTTTTAAATAAAAAGAAAAGCCAGTCAAAGGGTCCTTCAGGACAATAGTAAAATCACTATCTCCCTCGCCCAACACGCTGGCTATGGGAGAATCTCCTTATCATTCTAAATAGTGGTATTTGCCCTCTCTCCACCCACACATTTGCTCCACCTCATGCTCTGATCCAAAGAGGTCCCTGGAAACATAGAAAATATTCCTGAGGCCTGAAAAAAAGTGTGGAGGAAACAGGGTTCTCTGCGGCTCTCTTTTCCAATGATGGATATTTATTTGTTTCTCTTCCTTCTTGTTCTTCCACTTTCTGGAACAAAACAACCAAAGGGCAGGCCTGCTGCATTTCAACCGCAGACAGCAGCAGAAACAAAGGCTACAGAAGCAAGCGGACTCTACAAATCACGTAAGACATGGAGTGGCAGAAGTTTAAATTCTGAGTCTCTAAAGGACCTTCTGCTGAGATGACCTCCTCTCCCCAAGATGTGGCCTCATCCCACACTAACGGTGCACAGCCATTTCAGGGAACGCAGGCAATGGAGAACCTGCTCAGGCGACAGTTAGACCCAGGACAACTGAAAGGAGTTGAACTTGTACAACTAGAAGCAAGGGCACACCTGTGCACACGTGCACAAGGCTGACCATACAGCCGTGGAAAAATAATGATGAGAAGAACAGGGATATGGTGGAACAGATTAGTTCTACTTGGGGAGAGTCTAGGGAGGTTTTGCACAGGGGGTGGCTTTGGGGTTAGGCTTGTACAATGAGTAAGTGTGAAGGTAAAATGTTCAATTTGAGGAAACTACAAGACTAAAGACAGAGAAGGAAGGAAAGGGCAGGCTTAGGAAACAGGGGGGACTCAAGAGTGGAACTGGTAGGGACAGAGGGCTCAGGCCAGATGAACAAGGGCCTGGAATGACATGATAAGAATGTCATCATTCATCTAGCAGGAAATAGGGGTCATGAAACCTTTTGGGAATGAGAGTCACAGGGTCACATCCATGGCTCCAGAAAGACTCTCTGGCAGGAAAGTGAGATATGGACTGAAGAAAGGAAAGGTCAGAAGTAAATAAGGGGTTGAGAGGTTCCAGCAGGGGCACTTAATCCTATATCTGCTTCCTTCTGTCATGGAAATGAAGCTTAAATCCTGCCCATCATTCACAAGGCCCTATATATCCCACCCCCTAAATATACCTTCTCCTATCCCACATTCCTCTCTTGGTTCCCTTCAACCACTGTTGCCACATTCTGTGCCTCAATCATATCAAGCTCATTCCTGCCTCAGGACCTTTGCACTTGCTGGTGGCTCTTCCTGGAGCACTATATCCCCTAATGTTTACAAGGCTACCCCTGCTCTTCATTCACAATTTAACTCAAATATCACTTCCTCAAAAAGGCCTCCCCTGACCACCTAATCTGCTAGGCTTCCCCCATCTCCAGTTACTCTCTACTTCATGAGTTTGGTTTTTTTCATGCTGCTTACTGACACCTGAAGTTACCTTGGTTATTTATTTCGCTGCCCACCACCATTACCCCCGACCTGAATGTAAGCTCCAAGAGCACGGTCCCATCAGTCTTGTTCACTGCTACAGCAGCAGCATCGAAAACAGTGCCCACCCCAGAGTGGGTGCTGAAGAATATTTGTGGAAGGGAGGGGAGGGAGGAAAGAAGGGCATTTTCTATGTGAGAAATGCATAAAATTCAAGTGACCTTGTGATTTTGTAAGAGACAAGCATGGAGCAGTGAGGTGGGAAGGGGACGCTTGCCAAGCCACCAAGATGCCCCAACATACGGGAAGGTCAGTGGGAGGTGATTTGAAGGGCAGCATTAATGAGGGCCTCAGCTGGGGCAGTAGTGCTGGGACCGGAAGAGAGGGAACAATTCACTGCAACTATTCATTTAGAAGACAGTCTGTAGGGTCTGGTTTCTCACCGGATGTGCAGAGAGAGAAAGATAGCAATAAAACGAAGGATGCAGAAAGGTCAAGGGACACGAGCTCTGACCCTCCATGTACAAGGTCTTTGGTACCCTTTGGGAGAAGAGATTTGGTAGATTAATAGGAACAGAAGTCTGTAACACATGTGTGAGATCCATCTGGACCCATCTGCTTCTCCCCAGTGAGACATGGGGAAAGGGAACTGATGCAAGCATGCTAATAATGCTCATGTTTGCTGTGCCAAAGTAACACAGTCCCTTGTTTTTGACCTAGAAGTCTCATGTCCTATCGGCATCCAAGAAACTGTGACAGGCTAACTTGAAGGGTAAAATCTCGGATACTTTGCAGTTCTTAAAACTGCCGTGCTCTTCTATAATAGAAACTCGCCATGCCTCCATCAACAGGGGGAGTCTGATCTCCTTTCTTTGAATCTAAGCAGGATGTGACTCACTTGTAACCAGCAGAATACAGCAGAAGTGACACTGCATGTCTTCCAAGACTAGGACATAAAAGGCAACACAGCTTCTGCCTTGCTAGCTGGGACTTGCACCGGAGCTCTGGGAAGTTATGTAAATAGTCTGACTGCCCTCACGCTGTGAGGAAGCCCAGACTAGCCCTTGCAGATAGACCACATGGACAAGCCCTAGGACTGCACCTCAGCTGCTCCATCCGATAGCTAAAACCCAGGAATTTATTCACCAAATAACTTCAGAGATTTTTTGCTTTTCGAAATATCTCAGTCATCTTCAAAGGATGAAAATTTGCAACTAGTAAATATGATCAAAAGGACAGGTCTAGAGATGTGGACAGATTGTATACAGGGGGAAAAAGGCAATTTTGTCCATAATCGTATAAAAAGACAGCAACCTCACTCATAGAGATGCACACTAAATCCAACTGAACTACGATTTCTTACCTATTAAAGTGATAAAATGCCTAAGTTTGACAATATACTCTGTTGGCAAGGCTACAGGGAAACAGGCATTCTCATGCACCACTGATGGGAATGCAAAATAGTACAAGCCCTGGGAAGGGGAATTTGGCAATATCTAGCAAAATTACATTTGCGTTCAGCCTTTGGCCCAGCCGTCCAACTTTCGAGAATCTATCTAAATATATACTGGCAAAAGTGAAAAGACACATGGACAAGACTATTTATTACTGCAAAAGACTGGAAAGAACCCCAACAGCCATCAGTAGGAGGCTGGCTTAATAAACTAGGACATATCCACACAATGGAGCACTATGTAGCTATAAAAAACATGAAGAATTTATATAGCACTTTGAAGTGATCTCCAGGATATAGTGTTAAGTGAAAAGTCAAGTACAGAACAGTGGTATAGTATGCTGTTTTTTATCTTAAAAAGGGAGACATATAAATATAGATATAATTTGTGTGCATGTGTGTTCCTTTGCTTATTTAAAAAAAGAAAATATAACCCCCAAAACTAATAAAACGGTTATTTATAAGATAAAGGAAACAGAGCAGAGGGGGCAGAGATAAAAGACATCTTAAATGTAGCTTGTTTTATAAATTTGTCACTGGAAACTTGTAAATGTTTAACCAAGGTAAAACAAAATTAAACAGAAATGAAAGAAACAGCAGTTTTGCCTGAAAAGCAAAAGCAACATGAAACAAATGAACCTACCTTTATAGCAAGTTGATGGCTTAATTATTTCAAGTGACTCTAAAACATAATAATCTAACTGTATGTATGCCTTTGTTGGGATATACCCTGAGGACAGAAAAAAAAAAAAAAACCTTAGAAAATATTTTCAGTAATCATATTGTTAGATATATAAGACGAAGCAAATAAATACTTATAATGTTGTTAGGAACCAAGATTTTCAGCATCTGAAAAAAAGAACAGACATAAAATTTTAAAAGAATGAAAATTTGAATAGATCAATACATTGATACATTGTCTTCTCTTTTTTTTCTTTTTTGAGACAGGGTCTCATTCTGTCACCCAGGCTAGAGTATAGTGGCAAGATCATAGCTCACTGCAGCCTCAAACTCTTGGGTTCAAGCAATCCTCCCACTTTGGCCTCCCAAGTAGCTGGGACTACAGATGTACACCACCATGCCTGGTTATTTTTTAATTTTTTTGTAGAGCTAGGGGTCTCGATTTGTTGTCCAAGCTGATCTCTAACTCCCAGCCTCAAGTGACCCTCCTACCTTGGCCTCCCAAAGTGCTGGGATAACAGGCATGAGCCACCACACTGTCTTTTTTAAATAAATAAATAAATAATTCCTAGCTCTGTCCACTGAAAAGACATATAAACAACAACCAACCCAGAAATAAAAAGCAGTCTAGGCACCCAGGCTATAGTCTCTAAATATTATATTTCAATTAAAGGAAACAGTGCTCCTTAGAGAAATGCCTAATTCCAAGTTTAGTCCAGAAAAATACAAGATAAGCATAGAAAAAATGTAACATACCAGAAAGCAAAGACTATCAAAGACCACTGGAGTTGTGTGAAGGGGAGTTAAGAGTTAAACTGAGGCCTCCTACTAGCCAAAGAGAGGACAGTTTGAGTACACACACACAAAATAGTAAGTGCAAAGAATTAAAAATCATCAAATATGCTAAAAATCCATGAACTCACGGTGATACTTTAAAAAATACTCAATTGTTCACCTTTGGGAGATATTAGGAAAGAAACTGAGAACTGATCATTAAAGGGAAAAACTTAGGCATTTAATCAGCCTTCTCAGGGAAACCAAATGGGCAATGAGGAAAGGTTATTCTTTATAAAAGAATCCCAGCTAATAAATATTGAAGCAATGTTAGAATATCACCATTTTGTGACTCTTAATGAAATAATTGATACAGACAATGGTTATCAACAACTACTAAAACCATTAGGTAGAAAACTGATGAGAAACTTTATTACAGATGGATCAGGTTGCGTAAGCTGATCTTAACATCACAAAAACGAGACATAACCAGATATTGGGTGGCTCTGACGTGTCACAATGGAAAGAGTCCATTATCACTCACTAAGTACTCTTGCCAAAAAATACCAATCCTGAACCCCACCAAGCCTGTCATTCTAATTACAGTTTACAAGAAATACAGAAGCATTTTTTCAACGAATTAACTTAATTGACAAATGAAATCATATATATTTACGGTATATGACATGATGTTTGGATATATGGGTACATTCTGGTATGGCTAAATCAAGCTAATTAACATTATCTATTATCTCACATATCATTTTTTGTGATGAAGTTATTTAAAGTCTACTCTTTTAGCAATTTTCAAGTACAGTAGGCACCCTCCTTTTCTGCAGTTTCAGTTTCCACGATTTCAGGTACCTGTGCTAAACCAGAGTTTGAAAATATTGAATGGAAAATTCCAGAAATAAACAATTCATAAGTTTTAAATTGCACACTGCTCTGAGTAGCGTGAGAAAATCTCACCACCCCCTTCCATCAGGTCTGGGACATGAATCATCCCTTTTTCCAGCATATCCATAGTGTAGATACCACTGACCCCTTAGTCACTTCATAGCCATCTCAGTGATCAGATCGACTGTGTATGGCAGTGCCTATGTTTGAGTAACCCTTCTTTTACTTAATAATGGCCCCAAACCTCAAGAGTAGTGACTCTGGCAATTCTCATATGCCAAAAAAAAAAAAGCCATAAAGAGCTTCCTTTAAGTGAAAAGTGAAAATTCTTGACTTCATAAGGAGAGAGAAAACACAGCATATATAGCATTCAGTACTACCAGTGGTTTCAGGCATCCCCTGGGAGTCTTGGAATCCATCCTCATGGATAAGAGGGAACTTCCACACATGATACATTGTTATAAACTATAGGCACCATGTTGTGCTATAGATTACTTGAACTTTTTCCTTCTGTCTAACTCAATACAGGAACATTTTAAACAACACCAAAGGGATGCAATCCACAAAACCCAAAAATTGGGAAACTCAACAAGACAAAAAACCCAGTTTCTTCAACAAATAAATTGAAGGGGGAGGGAGGAAATGGGAAACCTATACATTACAAGAAACTTAAGGAAGATACCAACCAAATACAATGTGTGGGCGTCATTTGTATTTTTTTTATTATTATTATTATTCAGAGTCTCACTGTGTTACCTGGGCTAGAGTGCCGTGGCGTCAGCCTAGCGCACAGCAACCTCAAACTCCTGGGCTCAAGCGATCCTCCTGCCTCAGCCTCCCAAGTAGCTGGGACTACAGGCATGTGCCACCATGCCCGGCTAATTTTTGCTATATATTTTTAGTTGTCCAGATAATTCTTTCTATTTTTAGTAGAGATAGGGTCTCGCTCTTGCTCAGGCGGGTTTCAAACTCCTGACCTTGAGCGATCCTCCCACCTTGGCCTCCCAGAGTGCTAGAATTACAGGCGTGAGCCACTGCGCCGGACCTTATCTTGGGATTAACAAGGCATAGGGGCTTTAAGGAAACAGTGGAAACTAGATCTGAAGTTGTGTAGCTATCCACTGATGTGTTAGCAAAAACGGAGCAAAGTTACATGTAAGCACTACTTTTGTTTTGCTTTGCGGCTCACATATCCAGCCATAGGTTTGTTGTTCTGATGGGGTGGGGAGGGAATGAGACACAAATAGTTCAAAAGGAGGTAATGATTAAAGTGTGATTTTTATTTGGGACTTTTTAATTTTTTTATTTGGGACTTTTACAATGTGGTTATCTTGCTATTTCATGCAGATATATTGAGGCTTCCTCTGTGCAAGGCTCTGTCTGGGTCAGCCACAGGCGATGCATAGATATGGTGCCTGCCCACAGGACCTCGTGTGTGCCATTACAGTGGTCCCCTTATCTGTGGTTTTGCTTCTGCGGTTTCAGTTACTTGCTATCAACCTTGGTTTGAAAATATTAAGATATTTTGAGAGAGAGAGAGAGAGAGAGAGCACATCACTTTTATTACAGTATATTGTTATAATTTTGCTATTTTATTATTAGTTTTTGTTAATCTCTTACTATGCCTAATTTATAAATTAAACTTTATTATAAATGTGTAGATATAAAAAAACATAGTATATATAGGTTTCAATACTATCTGTGATTCCAAGCATCCACTGGGGATCTCGGAATATACCCCCCGAGGATAAGGAGGGACAATTGTAGTATACATAAAAATTAACACTTATTGACTGCCTTCAATGTGAGGCACTACCTCACCTATTTAATTTCTTTATTTCGATTAATCCTCACAACAAGTTGAAAATTCTGATGACTAACCCACTTTACAGGTAAGGAAACTAAAAGTCAATGTTGGATAAATAGGAAGTGACAGGGTTGAGATTTGGAACTAGATCTCTCTGATTCTCTCTGGTTCTCATTAGATCTCACTTGCCCACCTGAGCAGCTTTCAAAGATACTGGTACCCGAGTCCCAGACCCATATACTCTGATTTCATTGGTCTGGGGTGAGACCTGAGCAGCGAGAGCTTACACAGCTCCCTGGTGATTCCCTAAGAGGACAAGGCTGAGACCCTCAATGACTAAGATGTGCTCAAGGACAGCTCCTGGAAGGGAGGTATGACATTTGAGGACAGTGAGGTAAAAAGTAAGTCTCCATTTCCTCAATACTCACCAGTTGACAATAGAAAAAGGCAAACTAGAGGGAAGGCTGGAGTGTGAAAAGACAAATCTGCCATTTCATTTTGAAATTGTAGAACTCAAGATGTGAGTTTAATAAAAACATTCTAATGAATGGATCATTTTCTCCAGCAATAAACATTGACAAAACTATATAAAGACTTGCTTATATGTCTTCAGGTAAATCATCTGGAACAGAGATAACTCTACCAAATTCTTTCCATTTCTTTTCATTTATTACAGGAGAAATAAAAACTTACAGATGGAATATCCCTAAAAGATCTGGTCCAGGGCCCTCTGATCCCAACTGTATTCCATGGGTTTACTATTCCACAGTAAACTTTGTGAAGGTAAGGCGGAAAGAGCAATCAAAAGGCTCAAAGGAATGTGGCTGTCAGTTGACTATTAAGGTCAGCACACCTCGGGGGGTACATATGAAGGGGTGCAATGATTTAGAGCAGGGCTCTCATGCAATGCTCCTCTGGCCAAATCCAGCTACACTCACTCATGTACATTGTCTATGGTTGAATTGAGTAGTTGCGAAAGAGACAGTATGGCCCACAAAGTCAAAAATATTTACCATCTGGTGCTTTATTAAAAAAAAACCCCAAAAACCAGTTTGCTGACCCTTGATTTAAAGTATGGGGGATAAAAACAAACAAAATCCCAAAGTTTTAATTACCAAATTTAGAACTTTCAAGGTAGATTAAAGCAAAAGGGCATATGTAAATAGGTAACAATAAAATAAAAGTACCTTAGAATATAATTTATTCATGGTTTTGGATGTGTGAAATCTGTTTATTTTTAAAGGCATTCCCAGGGCTACTAGGTATCAGGAAAAGAAAGCATATTCCAAAAGATAGTAACGGAAACTATGAAACTATTTGAGTACTAAATAGTCTAACCTAGAAATAAAAGGCAAATATTTGATACTGAATTTGAGTCAAGTATGGGTATGTAAAACAACTATAGTCATTAATTATATGTCATAAGCCAAAGCCCAAACTGAAGTCATATCTGATATAAAATGTAAGCATTGCTCGTTATAGAAAAATGTGAGGGATTATCTTACCCTTCCTCTTAGATATTAGAAGGTTTATATTCATGTCCTTGGGTTGTACTGGGCAGTATTAGAGTATAAGAGATAAACATATAAGGCCCTTGAAAAAACAAACTTACATATTAGAATTATGGGAAACCCATAATTATTTGTTTATTTCTTATGCATCCCAATAAATATTTGCTGAGCACTTGTGATGTGCAAATGACCCTACAACTGCTGTGAGGGACACAAATATTCTTGTCTTGAAGAAACATAACTTTGTAGGGAAAACAATACATGTCTGCACTTATAGCTATAATACAACTCTAAATCTGGTGAATTCTATAGGAATGGTGGGCTATAGAAGGCACTATAGGCACTATAGAAGCTTTGGAAAATCTAGGAAGAAAGAGCACTATGAGCAAAGCTGAAAACAGGGAAGTGGAGGGTGTGTTTGAGACATGTTGAAAGTCACACTTGGCTGTCATATAGGGGCCTGAAGGAAAGCAAGGGGGAACCTAAGCCAGAAAAATTCACTGGGGGAGCACATGGAAGAGCTCACAGACCTGTAAAGGGTTCGTGCTTTATTCTGTAGGCCATGGAAAATCCCTTAAGACTTCTAGATATGAGAGTAGAGATTAATCTGGTGGTGGTCAGGAGGACAGGCTGGGGGGTGGGGAGCCAGAGCCCAGAGAGGAACCAATTTCTAGCCTAGGGTGAAGTATTATAATAAGATCCTACCGGTACACTAGAATTTGGCAGATGGAATGGAGTATCACTAAATTATGTCATGGCTCTTCTAATTCAGTTTATTTTTCTTTTAGGACATGTATAGTGGTTTGATGGGTCCTCTCATTATATGTCGAGAAGGAATATTGAATGAAAAGGGAAGAAGAAGTGATATTGATTATGAATTTGCTCTCTTGTTTTTGGTATTTAATGAGAATGAATCCTGGTATCTGGATGACAATATTAAGAAGTATCTCAATAAAGATCCACGAAATTTTAAGCCCTCTGATGATTTTGAGGAGAGCAACAGAATGCATGGTAAATCAGGGGTTTAAAAAGAAAACCAGTGTTGAGATAAGCTTGTAAAAATTCCTGTAATTGTAGGAGGCCCCCAGCAACCTTCTCTGAGCCTTGCCCCCTTCCCAGGGGCCCTGGAGTGAAGCTTTCCTTCCAGGTGAACCAGCCTAGCCATTTGTTGTCTGCTGCAAAGTCACCGAGGCTTTGAACCAACTTTTAGGGGCATAGACCTCTCTGAGCTGGGATCTCCAAACTGTAAGACTGTGATGTAATTCTTTAAGCATAACTCATCACTTATTGCCATATTTCTATAAGAATATACCATAACTTCTGCTTGATCAAATTTAAGGGCCTGGTTTAAATTGTCTTTGGGCCATGAAACACCATCACCATATTTCTGTTTTAATGTGTCTATGTTATTTAATTCTATGTAATTTAAGGTAGGTTGGTTTGTTTTGGCAGGAGTAATGTATTCAGATGGACACATCCACACCAAGACTTCCTTTTGACCAAAAGTGCACAAAAGGATCGGCCTCGCCCAAGGTCACAAAGCTGGCTGTTAACATAGATTAGAATACAGTAGCCTGATCCCCGATTCAGTTACTGTCTCCCCTACCAACTTTGCTTTCCTCTACCACAGTCTTTTAGTACGATCTCTGTTTTTAATGAATGCAGCTTATCTGGCTGTGCCGTGAGGCACAGCATAAAAAGCCAGTCGGAAGCAGAGGAGCCAGTCACCCTCGTGTGCACTCAGTTTGCATTGGTCATTGCTGGGTCATGGGCTCAGCCCCGGTGAAGCTCTAGCTCTCCTTTTTTTGGAGATTCAGCCATAACTAGTTGACTAGGCTGAACTAGTTCAGGATTAAACTGGTTCTCAGAAAGTACAATATTAAGAAAATATCTTCTAATTCATCAATATTGATTTGTATAAATTGGATCGTTTGTGCCTTAGTCCACTCACTCATCTGTGGAATGTTATAAATCTGGCTACCTCACCAGTGAGCCTGTAATCCACTTCCTAAAGAGAATATGCTGAATAGATAAACAAACACTGTCACCAAGATGTGGCTTTAAAAAATAAACTGCTGTTTCTCTTTTCTGGCTCTCTTTGTACAAGGATTTCTGGGTCATCTGAGTTTTGGGTCTAGAATGGTAGGGACGTGGGTAACTGTGAGTGAGATTGTTACATGTTTACCAGGTAGATGAAAATATCAGTGACCTTGAGATCTTCTTAACCATTTTTAAAACCAGATTAAGTGTCTTTTCACTAACCAAAGGCTATTTCCTTTTCACCTTCTTAGCTATTAATGGGAAGATTTTTGGGAATCTCCATGGCCTTATAATGCATGAAGACACAATGACAAACTGGTATTTGCTAGGGCTGGGGAGTGAAGTGGACATCCACACCATCCATTACCATGCTGAGAGCTTTCTTTTCAAAGTGAGTGTACGGAAAATGCTTTGGGGAAGGATTTTTGACATAACAGATTCAAAGTATTTCCACTGGAAAAGAAGAGGGTTACTTGGCAATAATGCTTGTGAGGGGTGGTGTTTCATATTAGAGAATGGAATAGAATAATGTGATTATACCCTTCCCTGGGTAGATATTTCTTAATCTGTATGTGGATATTATTGTGCTTGTAGAAAATTCTCCAAGCCTCAGATGAGTTTTTTCAACAGTCATGTGGTCAGAATTCTGACCCCCCTGGATTATGTGTGTTAATATCATATGTAGAAGTACCCATAGTATTTGTCCCTTTTCCTAATCCTTCCATTTTTTTTTCTTTTCCTTTCTTTCTTCTCCCTCCCCCTTTCTTCTTTTTTCTTTCTTTCTTTCTTTTTTTTTTCTGTGTCATTAGCTAATAGAATAGCCCTACCCAGTAAAGGAGATATTTTGAGCTCTGGCCTGAGCCTGCAAATTTTATCTTGACTTTTGCTCCAGTGAGTTGGGCTGCACCATGTGTGACCTTCTGCTTTCTAGCATCAAGCTGTACCATGGGGGTGGTGCTGGCTGTGCAGTAGGATCACCTGGGGAACTGTGCAAAAAGGTAGATTGCCAGGCCCTACCCTAGACCTGTGTAATCAGAATCTCCAGGGTTAAGGTCCAAATAGTCTGTCATCTCAAGTTTCAGTGTCATCTACAAGGAAGTATAATAGAAAAGAATAATCGCATCTAATCGGTGGGGCAAACTAGAATTGATCCTTTTCTAGTTAAGCAGGAATAAACAGTAACTTTAATAAAACATCTAATATCCTTTTCCCTCTGTATATTTCAACATTGTTTAGGACACCAAGTATAATATCAGCCTATGATGATTAGAGTTTTCACATATTAAATGGCCGTGTTGCTTTTCAGAATTTGGCTTTTTCAACGCACATTTCAAAAATTATATTAAAAGTTTATAAAATTTAATAAAATACACAAGTTATAAACATTTTATATTTATATAAAGCTTAAAATGAAGATATAATTTACACTGCAAAAAATCACCCTATTTAGTGTACAGTTCACTTTTGATAAGCACATACAGTGGAGTTAACCAACACCAATCAAAATATAGAACACTTCCACCACCCCCTAAAATTTCCCCATTGCACCCTCTAGTGTCAACTACTTGCCCATGCTTAACACCGTGCAACCTGATCTGTTTTCTGTCCTTATGGTTTTGCCTTTTCTGAAATGTCACCTGGAAATCATACTTCGTGGCATCTTGAATCTGGCTTGTTTCATTTGGCATAGGCATTTGAATTGCATCCATCTGATGTGTATAAGTGGTTCATCCATTTGATTGTTGAGTAAAATAGCATTCTACTCATCCATTCATTGTATGGACACGATGCAGTTTGTTCATCCATCATTCTCTTGTTGAGGAACATTTGAGTTGTTTCCAAGGTTAGTTATTACAAATAAAGCATTTGTGCACATGTTTTTGTGTGATGAAAGCCTAAGTTTTCATTTCCCTTGAGAAAATACCTAGGAGTTGGATTGCTAAGCCATGTGGTAAGTGTATGTTTAATTTTATAAGAAACTGCCAAACTGGTTTCCAAAGTGTCAGTACCATTCTGCATTCCCAACAGAAATATATGAGAGCTCCATATGTTCCATGATGAGAGCTCCATGTTTCACGTGCACATACACACTTGGTATTTTTAGTTTTTATTTCATTTTAGTTTTTCTTAGCCATTCTATTAAGTGTGTCGTGGTATCTCATTGTTTTATTATTTGCATTTTCCCAATGGGTAATGATATTGAGCATCTTTTCATGTGTTTGTTTGCCATCTACCATCTGTAAATCTTTGGTAAAGCATCCAAATTTTATGCCCATTTTTAACATTTGGGTTGTTTTCTTACTGGAGAGTTTGAGGGATTTATATATTCTGGATACAAATCCTTTATCAGCTATGTGATTTGCAAATATTTGCTACCAGTTTGTGACTTATCTTTCCATTCTCTTAACATTATCTTTCAAAGAGCAGAAGTTCGTAATTTTTGATAAAGTCCAATTTTCCATTTTTTTTTATGGATCTTGCTTTTGGCATCACATATAAGAAATTTTTGCCTAACACAAGGTCTTCCATTTTCTTTGTTTCCTTTTCCTTTTAGAAGTTTTATACTTTTAGGTTTTATAATTAGGGTCTGATCCATTTTAAGTTAATTTTCATATATGGCTTGAATTACGGATTGAGGTTCATTTTTGGTTTTTTGGCATACGAACGTCCAAATGTTCCATTACCACTCACTGAAAAGACTATCTTTTCTCCCACTGAATTGCCTTCACACTTTTGTCAAAATAATATTGATCACATATTTGTGGGTCTATGTCTGGGCTCTCTATTCTGTTACATTGATCTGTACGTTTGGCCTTTTTTTTTTTTTAGACGGTGTCACTCTGTTTTCCAGGCTAGAGTGCAGTTGCATAGTGGCATATCATCATAGCTCACTGCAACCTCAAACTCCTGGGCTTAAGCAATCCTCCCTCATTAGCCTCCTTAGTAGCTAGGACTACAGGTGTGCACTGCCACGCCTGGCTAATTTTTTTAATTTTTTGTAGAGATGGGGTCTTATTATGTTGCTCGGGCTGATCTTGAACTCCTGGGCTCAAATGATCCTCCCACCTCAGCCTCCCAAAGTGCTGGTATTACAGGCATGAGCCACTGTGCCCAGCCCTGTCTGTCCTTTCTTGAATGCCACAATAGTTTGATTACTTTAGTGTAAGTCTTGAAATCAGGTGGTGTTTGTTTTAGCTATTCTCAATCTTTGCCTTCTCATATAAATTTTTGAAACAGCTTGTTGATTTTGATTAAAGAATCCTGCTGGGCTTTTGCTTGAAATTGCATTGAATCTATACAATGGTTTGGGGAGAATTGATACCTTAACAATATTGAAGCTTCCAATCCATGAACATGGTATATCTATTTATTTAGATCTTCTTTGATTTCTTTCATCAGCATTTTGTATTTTTCAGCATACAGATCTTGTATATATCAATTTATACCTCAGTATATTATGGGCTTTGGTGATAGTGGAGATGGTAATGTTTTCATTTTAATTTCTAATTGTTTATTATCAAAATATAGAAATATAATTGATTTTTGCATGTTGACCTCTATCCTACAACTTTGCTAAACTCACTTAGTTCCAATAGCTTTTCTGTAGATTTTGGGGGGATTTTATACAAAGGCAATTATGTTGTCTGTGAATAGAGATGGTCTTATTTTTTTATTTTCAAACTGTGTGCTTTTTCTTTCTTTTCTTTTCTTTCTTTTTTTCATTTCAGTTTGAGGGAGCATTTTCTTTCTTTTCTTGTCTTATTGCACTGGCTAGGACCTCTGGTACAGTTTTGAATAAGAGTGGTGAAAGTAGACATCCTCACCTTATTCTTAATTTTAAGGGGAAAGCATTTAGTCATTCAACATTGAATATAAAATTAGCTGCAGCTTTTTTGCAGATCCCATTACCAGGTTGAGAAAAATTTCCTTCCATTCTTAGTTTGCTGATAGTTTTGATCATGAATAGATGTTAAATTTTATCAAAACTTTTCTCCACATCTATTGAGATAATCATATGAATTTTCTTCTTTAGTCTATTGATGATTTTCTTTAATTCATTGATGAATTATATTTATTAATTTTGGAATTTTAAACCACCTTTTCATTCCCAGGATAAACTTTACTTGGTTATGATACATTATCCTTTTTATGTTGTGCTAAATTTGACTTGCTAGTATTTCATTATGTATTTTTACATCTATGTTCATGAGGAACATTAGTCATAGCTTTCTTAAAATGTATTTGTTTGGTCAGGGTAATTCTGGCTTAATAAAATGAGTTGGAAGTGTTCTCTTCTATTTTCTGGAAAAGTCTGTTTAGAATTGATATTATTTCTTTTTTAAGTATTTGGTAGAATTTGCCAGATGCCTATCGGGACCTGGACTTTAATTTGTTGGAAGTTCTTAATAAAATTTCAGTTTCTTTAATAGGTTGTAGTGCTATTCAGGTTATCTATTTCTTCTTAAGTGATCATTAGCAGTTTGTGTCTTTTAAGGAATTTTTCCATACTATCTAACTTGCAGAGTTTATGGACAACGAGCTGTTTGTCCAATATTCCTTTATTATCCTTTTAGGTTTTGTGTATTTTTTTTTCTTGTTTTGGTTAGTCTGTTTAGAGATTTGTATTAATTATCTATTGCTGCATAACAAAATTACTCTAATACTTAGTGACCTAAAACAATAAACACTTACTATCTCACATTTCCTCTGGGTCAGGAATCTCAGAGTAGTTTAGGTAGGTGGTTCTGATTCAGCATCTCTCATGAGGCAGCAATCAAGATGTCACCCGGGGCTGCAGTCATTCAGGGTGTGTCTGGAGCTGGAGGATCCACTTCCAGGCTCTCTCCTATGGCTGTTGACTGGAAACTTCATTTCCTCACCATGTGGGTAAGGCATGGGAGCTGGCTTCCCCAGACGGAGTGTTCCAAAAGAAGAAGAGTGGGAGAGGGTCTAAGACAGAAGCCATGGTCTTTTATAAGCTAATCTGGGAAGTGGAACACCAAGAAAAAAAGAAAAAAGATACAAATTACATTACTTCTGCCATATGCTACACAGGCCACACAGGCCAAGCCTCATACAATGTAGGAGGGGACTACAAAAGTTATGAGTACCAGGAGGCGGGACTACCCAGGCTGTCATGGAAGCTGGCTACTGCAGGGTTTATCAATTTCATCAATCTGTTCAGAGGACTAGCTTTAGGTTTCTTTGACGTATCTCCATCGTGTTTCTATTCTTGATTTTATTGATTTCTGCTCTTTATTATTTCCTGCCCTCTGCTTACTATGGGTTTTTTTTTCTCTTCTTTTTTTTTTCTTACTGTATTATGCAAAAATGTCACAAGCTCTGGTTTTTGTTTTTGTCTTTGTTTTTTTCAGATGGATAAATCTTACCGAGAAGATGTGTACGATCTTTTCCCCATGACATTCCAAACCATCGAACTGTTTGCAGATCACCCAGGGACATGGCTGCTACACTGTCATGTGTCTGACCACATCCATGCTGGCATGGAGACAACCTACACTGTCCTCCGGAACATAGGTACTGTTGTCTGTCTGATGCCAAATGATGGCACCAAGCTTCCTGTAGACCCTGACAACAGGAGGCATGACAAAAATCCAAGATACAGCTCCCAAGGAGCTCAGAGTCCAGTAAAAGAGACAGATATGTAAATATGTAACTATAATAGAGTATGATGTGTGTCATAGCAGAGTGCAGTGTACACAGGGTTTACTAGCGGTGGTAGCAGGGAATGGTTAACAGTTTGGGGATATGAGCCAGGGTTTCACAGAAGACACGATGCTCCAGATGGATCTTCGTGGGTGAGCAGAAGCAGGAAAGGCTGGTGGGATAGGAAAGCATGTGCATGGGTATGAAGTAGCAAAGTGAGAATCCAAGAACAACTGGCAGATATTGCTAGGATAAAGTCCTCGCTGGTGAAATGAGATGACTCACGTTGTGGAAAGAACATCCTTCTGTCGTTTATAAAACAACCAACTTGTCTTCTTTGTGCAGACAACAGGATTCCCTACTCCACCACATCCCCCTCAGGAGGGGCATCCCACCCGGCCACGGTGCCCTCCGATGGTAAGGATAACCTCATCCTGCATGTGAATGGGTCAACATTTCACTCTTCAAAAAAGGCAGAGGCCTGACACCTCACTTTTTTCCTTTTTTTTTTTAACAGGACAACCCAGCAAGGAGCATCTCTATTTCTTTGGCAAGAGTCTGGGTCCGAGAGGAGCCAAGGCAGCCTTGGTCATCCTTTTCATCATCGGACTCCTCCTCCTGATTGCCACTGTGATTCTCTCCCTCAGACTCCACTCTGCGAGGAAGCAGATGGTTTACCAGGAAGTCCAGTCCTGCGCACTCCCCACGGATGCTCTGTGAACCATCTGGTCTTGCTCAGCAAGGAGGGGCAAGGCCCCACAGCTGGCTGGCCGGATGGCGGCCAACAGGGAAACAGGACCAAGGCATCGTTCACCAAGGAAAGTTGACACTGTATCCTGGATCAGGCTTCTGATCCTCTGAAACATCATCCAAAGCAATTTGCTTTTGCTTACTTATTTTTAAATGGACTGTGAATAATCCTCAGGTATAAAAGACAGAAAAAGGAGCACAGGTGCGACACAAAAGTGCCAACTCTTAGTCTGTTCTTGGGATGAATTTGCTTAAGTGGGAGACTCTGAAAGATATCTTTATATTCCATCTTTCACAGTTATTAAACAGTGCTTCCTTAGCTAACTGTCAAAGTTGCTAGATGAACAACTTCTAGAAAGAGTTACAGTGCTTCAGACATCTATCTGCAAGGGCAATGATTCTTCAACACCATTCCATAAGATGTTTCTTGTAGTTTTTTTTACAGGGAAACTATCTGAGTTTCTGGGCTTGAATCTTGAGTCTGATTTTTCATTCAGTTCATTTCAATGTCTAAGTCAGTATCTGCTGATAGAATTGGACCAAATGTATTTTTGGGAGAGCTTTAACTAGTTCTCCTGGCCTTTTCCCCTTTAATATAAACAGCCTGTGCACTGATTGTTATAAAAGGCAAAGTTATAAGCTTTTTAAAAAATTGCTGCTGTTTTTATGCAAACCTGCAGAAATACATCAATGTTTACAACTCACTTCATGTTATATGTTTCTATGATATGTTTCCATGGCAATGCTTATATTTTCAAAAATCAACTAGAGAATTTGTATTTATATTTCAGACTGTGAGAGGGTTGGGATTTGTGAAAGAGCAGGCTAGGTTCTCCCACTGTGAGTCAGAGACTCCCTGGGATTTTAGTGTAAGCTCTCACTAAGAGAGGGAAACTTTGCAGGAGGCAAGTCTGGGCTTGAATTAATTTTTTTTCTTTTTTTCTTTCTTGTTATTTTTGAGACAGAGTCTCATTCTGCTGCCCAGACTAGAGTACGGTGGAGTTATCACAGGTCACTGCACCCTCCAACTCCTGGGCTCAAGTGATCTTCCTGCCTCAGTCTCTACAGTGGCAGGGACTACAGGTGCATGCCACCACGCCTGGTTAATTTTCCTTATTTTTTTTTTTAGAGACAGGGTCTCACTCAGGCTGGTCTTGATCTCCTGACCTCAAGCTATCCTCTCACCTTGGCCTCCCAGAGTGCTAGGATTAAAGGCGTCAGCCACTGCGTCCAGCTGGGCTTGAATCTTGAGTCTGATTTTTCATTCATTTCGGGGGAATCTTTCCAAGTCTCCATCTTCTATGAAATAATAACAGCCTTATGTGAGAAACACCAAGAGGAATTCATCAATGCAGCTGACTGGTTGGGAAGAGAAAGGATCTCACAAAAATCCAAGATTCCATGCCTCTTAAAGACATAGCCCTTTATGGGAAGAGAAAAAGAGAAAAAGGAAAGGGTAGGAAAAGAGCCTTGGTGGCAGTTTTTTAAACACTTACATCAGCTTTGAAAATAAGCATTACAGTTTCCAAGGCTCAAATGCAAAAATAAAATACTGAACAACTAAATTCAACCCATTACAAGGCAATCTACACTCTCTGTATGCATGCTTAGACATTAGGGGTAAGATTGATAAAAGCAACATTGTTTGTTACCAGACTGAGAAATTGGCCAGGGCAAGGTGCATGCTCTGGGATGCCAATGCCGATGTTAGATGAGTGATATTAGTACATCTACCTTAGCGGTGGATCATCTGAATGTCCACGTGAATGACTAGGACCTAATAAATACTCTGGTGGTAGAGGGACCTTTCATACTTTCTCATCTTGGTGAGGGGAATCGGGAAATTTGATGGAAGCTATAGACTTACATAAAAGGGGATGCAAATACTAATAGTTCTGTTCACAGTTTGCTTGAATGTCATATCAAGCAGGATACACAAAAGATTTTGAATTTCAGCCTGTTAACCATTGACAATGTGATTTTGTAATACATGCTCTACAGTTTTCATACACGTGTAGGCTACATAATTTCATAATAATTATGGTAAATGCCTTATTTATTACTCACCTTTAGTAAGACAACAAATGGTTTAGTTGTAAGTTTTTTCCTTTTCAGTTTATTTTTTTAATGAAAACAAAACCACAAAGTAGTTTGATTGTACCATTTCTCTTTTTAATAAAGTTTAATATAAGATGGCTATGTGCATAGTTTTTTTTTTTTTACTCAAAATTATCTATCACTAAATGGGGGTGAGGTTTTAAAGGAGAATTCTCTTTTAAATATTTAGCTGCTATGACTATACCAGTTATACTTGTTCGGGGAAACGAAACGGAATAATGCACCTCCACAAATAACATGACTCCCCAAACATGGTTTCCTCAAGTGTACCACATGCCTTAATTCTCAGCCTCACTCTCTTGAGAAAATCAACCTTACCTGCACTTACACACACCTTTCCCTCCTGTTACAGAGGAAACGTGTCCCTGCTCCTAGTGGGACAGTCTTTCCACTTAACCCTGGACCTCATTCCTTCTTGCTTTCGCAAGGACTTCATTCCCTTAGTTATCAGTTTTCCCTGCTGCATTGTTCTGTAATGCCATCTGCAATGTCCACCATTAAACACAGAAAGCAAAGATTCATTCTCCTTAACTCCATAATCCCCTCCAACCCAATCTCTCTCTTCCCTTGATAGAACATAAACAGTTCTCCACACTGTTGCCTGTACCACCTCACCCCACGCGTCCCTCAGCCCATTCCAATGGCTTCCAATCCAGTGTGCCCAGCTCCCACACCCCAATCAGCTGTTGTCAAGATTAGCAACCATGATGCCAGTTTTAGCTGCTTCTTCTCCATCTTTATCTTATTCAACCTCTCAGCGACAATTGACAGCTCCTTCCTTCTGGACACCTCTAGTCTCTTGGTTCTGCAAGGTGACTTCCTGCCAGCCTTCCTTCTTTCTCCATTGCTATTCCCTCCCAATCTCTTTTGCTAGCTCCTTCTCCTCTGTCTGACTTCAAAGTTAGCATACCTCAGACCTGGTCCCCTGATACTGGGCCTTTTCTCCCTTTTTACCTTCTGGGGGAGAATGAATAACATCCCCAAAGATTTCATGTCCTAATGAAACCACAGGTTCAGGACCATGTTCAGGTCCTGAACCTATGAATGTTACCTTATGACAAAAGGGAGTCTGCAGGCATGATTAAGTTAAGGATCTTAAGATAGGGAGTTTATCCTGAGTTATCTATATTGGCCTTGAGTGTGTCCTTAGGAAAGAGAGGCAGTGAGAGAATTTGACTATAGAAGAAGAAGGCAATATGACAAGTGAAGCAAGATGCTATGTTGCTCGCTTTGGAGATGGAGGAAGGGGCCATGCAAAGATTGCAGTTCTAGAAGCTGGGAAAGGCAAAGGAATGGATTCTCCTTTAGAGCCCCCGAAGGGAATTTGGCCTTGCTGATATTGAAACTGATTTTGGACTTCAGAGTTCCACAAGTGTAAGAGAATAAATATGTGCCACCAAGTTTGTGGTAATTTGTTACTGTCTTCTCCATAGTTTATTTCACCCATTCTCATGGATCTGAAAGCCATCTTTATGCTAATAAATTCAATATGTGTTTCTCCAACCCTGACTTTGGGCTACAGACTCACACAAACCCTGTTCAAGAAGGGTCACTGCAGCAATCCCCCGGCCAGCCTCTCTACCACCCCTCCTAACCGCTGTCCACACACTGCCGAAGTGTTCTTCCAAATCTCATCACATCAGTTTTCTGGTTAATACGCTTTCAATGTCTTACAATTTCACTTTTGATAATAGCTAAACTCTGTACCTTGGTCTTTAAGTCCTAGCCTGATATCTCCCATGCCTACCACTCCAACTTCTTGAACTTCACTTTGCTCCAGCCTTTACCAGTTTCTATGCCTCATGAGTTCCTTCTTGCCTCAGGGCCTTTGCACATGCTGCTTTCTATGCCCAAAATGCTTTCCCTCTTTCCCAACTCTCCTAGTTCAGATGTGAGCTCCCCAGATTTCCCTATCTAAAGAACATCCCTACCCTACCCCATCTCTTCTGTTTTCCTTTATAGCACTTACCACAGGACATAATCATTTTATATAACTTTTAGCTTGAGTTTTGCTTGCCTCTTTGACTAGAATGTAGGCTCCGTAGAAGCAAGGACCCTGACTTGTTTGGTTCACTTGTTGCATCTCTAGCACAGAAGATATATAATAGTTCAGAAATATTTCTTGAATGAATGTGTAAATAGAACAGGCAGTCCAGTGAGCTTGACTATTTTGACTCTGGCTATTTGGGTTGAAAAAGATCTCATATGCCAATGTCAAGGATCTCAAACAAGCAAAACAGAGCTCCAGGAGACTGGTTGTGAGGTCCACAACCCACCTTGGCTTCCATCTAACAAATGACACTAGGGCAAGAGGTGTGAGCAAGGTGGACTTGGGAGGAGGGTTTGTTATTTAATCCCTAAATGCACTTTATGAAAAAGCAATGTCATCAAAATCACAGAAAGTCTGGGAAACTCTCATGGCCAAGAGGAGCTAAGAAGACATAACGACAAAACATAACATGGTAACATTGCTTACCTAGATGGGATGCTGGAACAGAAGGATATGGGGGGGGGTTTAAGAAAATCTTAATAAACTACAGACTTTAATTAATGTATTGTATTGGCTCATTTATTGTAACAAATGTACCATACTAACGTAGGATGTTAATAACAGGGAACCAGGGTAGCAGAATAGGGGGGGACATGGGAACTCTGTACCATCGCCTCAATTTTTCTATAAATCTAAAACTAAAGTTAAGATTAAAATCAAATTCTATTTTTTAAGAAACCAATGTTATCTTCACTCTCATTTGACATGTTAAACTCCCGAGATCGGTAATGACAGCTGTCAAATGCTAAGTGCCCCAGATGTGGTGAGCATTGTTATATACAATACCACATTTAATCCTCGGAACAACCTCATGAGTTGGAAGCATTATCCCTATTTGGAGAGTGAGGAAATTGAGGCTTAGGGATTTCTAGTGACATATCCTTGGTCATATAGCAAGTAAGTGGCAAACCCAGGAGCTGAACCCAAGGTCTTGTCTTCTCATTGCTTCCCGAAGAACGTTGGCACACACCAGATTGCTTCATTTGATTTCTGCAGTGGGAAAAATGGCTCCCTTAACTTCCACACCCTTCCCTGCCACTCATCTCTGTCCTCAAGCCCATGGCGCCAGTTTGGAGTGTTACTTCTCATGTGTAAAATTTTGAGAGCCTCTTCTTACCTGGCCTCTCCTCCATTCTGCATTCCAATCCATTCTACACATGGCTTGCAGATTAACCATTTTAAAGCACAACACCATTTATATTCCTCCTCTCCAAAATCTCCCTAATGCCTACTGAAAAAAAACCCACGACTACCTCCTCTGGCCCCAACCTTCTCATCTCTGATTTTTTCCCTTTCACCAGCCCTACACCAGTGTCAGGTGGCTCTACTCCCACTTCCCAACAAGTTCTATGTCTTGCTTCTATTTTAAATTAATTCATTAAAAGTGGAACGACTTCATACTGAATGTAAAAAATTGCCAGGACTGAGGGCAATTTACACAACTGCTGAGATTCAATTCAGATCTTCAGAAGACTAGATAAGTCATGAAAAAACGGACATGCAACTCACCATCACACCACATAAGGCAGAATGAGATAATGTTATATGTTCCGGGAAGGGAAGACACAGTGACTGCCTTAGCCAAGGTGGGAGGATTAGTCAGGGTTCCTGGGATGGACCTGGATCCCGGCTCTTACTGGGATGGCAGGGGAAAGCGCTAACTGAAGCCTGAGACCTAGTCACACTCTGCGATCGCCACAGTTCCCGCGCTCCCTCGCACGCAGAGCCCCTGGAAAAGTCCAGCTCTCCCCCTGCAACACGCCTTCTGTCTACATCGCTCGATTTGCCTTTCATGGCACCCATTGTTCTTTGAAGCTTTTGTAGCTCCTTTTAACCCCATTTCACCGTGTAGCAAAGTTGGGGGTGGGGCGCAAAAGGGGGCCATTCTCTTCCACAGGAGTCGCTTGCAGAAATGATTTCAAACATCCCAGGTGCGAGGAAGTGGGGAGAATGAGGAAGGGAAGGACGCGAGAAACTTCAGAAGTGCCACTCGCGGGGGAAGCTCCCTTTGCTGGGGCGGGCCCGAGGGGCGCGGGATGCAGCCGCGCCCACCCCGCCGCGCGTCACCGCGTCTTCCGGAAACTCCACGCCCCCGGGTACTCGGTTTCCCCGGATGGTTCCGGAAGAGCGCGGCGGCGCCGGCTGGGAGCTCTCTGGCCGGCCGGGAGGCAGCTTTAGCCGCTGGGGCGGCGCGGAGGGGCCGGGCGAGGGGCGCGCTTTGTTCCGCGGTTGGTTCTGGCTCCCGCGGGCGCGCCGGAGAGGCGCGGAGCCCGGTGTCGCGCGCGCCCCGGGGACCCGCGCCGGCTGTGCGCGCGGGGGCGGGACCGCAGCACCCGGAGCGCCTGGGTCCCAGCCCCGCGGGGGGAGGCCGTGAGCGCGAGAGCTCGTGCGCCCGGCGCAGCCCCGACCCCCTCCTAGCCGGGCGGGCGCCGAGCGCGGGCAGCTGCGGCTCCGGTGGGCTCGCTGGGAGCCCGAGGCGCCGAGACACAAAGGCAGGCGAGATGCGGGCGCAGCGGGAGCGCGGGCAAAGGGAAAGCGAAAGCCGGGCTCCCCGCCGGTGACAGGGCGAAGGCGCAGCGCTGCCCTCCCGACGCCCGCAGTACCTGGGCCTGTCCTCCCGGGCCTGCCGGGCCGAGCCCGGCGCGCCGCAGCCATGGCCATCGCCCACCTGGCCACGGAGTACGTATTCTCCGACTTCTTGCTGAAGGAGCCGACCGAGCCCAAGTTCAAAGGGCTGCGGCTGGAGCTGGCCGTGGACAAGATGGTCACGTGCATCGCTGTGGGGCTGCCCTTACTGCTCATCTCGCTGGCCTTTGCGCAGGAGATCTCAATTGGTGAGGCCCGGGGGCCGGAGGGCGGGCCGGGCTGGGCCAGCGTTACCGGGGGCTACCCGGGGCTGGTGGGCTGGGCTTTTCCTGTGCACAGGCCTGAATCCGGGCACGCCCCTCGTGCTACTCGCAGCTGTGATGGGTGTGAAAGTTGGGAAGAAATGTGGCCCCAGTTTTATGGTCCAGAGCGTTCTTTGCCCGCCTTTGTCATTTGTATCCCAATCGACTCTGTTGGCATCCATCCCTACTCCTCAGTTCTTGTTCCCTGGGCCCCTCTGATCGGACTGTAGCTTAGAGTTCATAGCCTACCCTTGTGACAGGCGCTCTTGCCACCAGATTTGCCAAGAACAGCTGCGTCCCCTCTTTTCACCCTGTCCCTCACATATTTGTGCAGTCACTTACAATTTTGTACCAGGGAAGTTCCCGAGTAGCTCAGTGGAGGATGTGTAGACAAGTGCTCCATGAAAAGTGTGTTCTCCTTTTACTGTCTTAACATGTAATTGCCATTTACTGAGACTTTAGCTCCCCAGGGATGTGAATGATAGGAAACATCTGCCCTTGGCAGGTATTAGATCCTCCACTCTAAGGGGCGCCTTGCTATGAACCTGAGATGAGGGAGTCCCCTTCATGAAAATCTCATTTCATCTTAAAAGAGTTCTGTGAGATTCGAAAGTCTGGTGGTTTGGGCAGGATCGCGTGGCTAAGTGGCTGGTCTTCCTCATCAGCTGTTCAGACTTTCAGGGCAGGACAGAGTATATGAATTAACAGGAAGGTAGTGTGGGAGGGTGAAAGACAGTTTTGGGGCAGGCAGGGGTCAGGGAAGAGGAAGAAGAGGCCAGTGGAACTGGACCTTGGGAAAACTTAATGTGAGACGGTGGATGGGAATTGGATAAGTAGAAGTGAAACCTTTGTTGAGATTTTGAGAAGGCAGAGAATGTTCCATATTCCCGGAAGGGGAGACACAGTGACTGTCTAAGCCAAGAGGGGAGGATTAGTCAGGGTTTCTGGGATGTGAGAGTGAATATGGACCGAGGTCACGTTAGGACAGAAGAGCACAGACTGATGGTTTCAGAACGGTGAAGTTAATGCTTGAGCAGAATGATTGAAAACAACAGCACTTAGTAAATACTAGCCTAATTGTGGCAGGAGGGGTTTGTGAACCATGGGGGAGGATGGAGCCCGGAAGGCCGGGTGCCAAGAGGTGGGGCGCCAGGTGAAGTCTTGTGCATGGGTGATGTGAAGGGTGTAAGGGAAGAGTAGGTGATTTCTGAGAGATCAAGGAGTAATAGGCAACACTTGGGTACCTAGTTTTTAATAGGCCACGAAGGGCAGAGACTGATCAAACTTGTTGCTAAGGTTATGTGTCTGGGTTGGTAGAGAACGGTGGTAGTGGTGTCAGTGGGAATAGTGAAGTTGAGGGAAGAGTTGGTTAGAAAAGGGTGACGAGTTTGATTTTGTAATCTGCAGCATGAAGTTCAATTTGGCAGGAGGTTGCCTAATTCACTGTGGAAAATAAATTTTCAGTTTCCTTGGTCTTTGGGCAGGCATAGTCATTGGGGTTTTTCTTTTGCCTTTCAGATGACAGTGAATTGAGACTTCAGCTGAAAGGGAAACCACCAATTAGCATGGGTCCTGGAGATAATCTCCTCCCTTCAGTCAATTTCTCCTTGAGTACCAGCTGTGTTCTGAGCCCAGGGCTAGGCACCAAGGACCCAGGAATAAATGAGGCATGGTCCCTGTCCTAGGGGAGCAGACCTTGGGTACCTGGTGGGGACGGAGAGCCAGGAGGGAAGAGTTGGTCATCTTCTGTGACCAAGTTCCACTTCTAGCCCATGTACTAGAGGGCTTCTAAGGCACATGCATGTGTATAGTGCATTAGGTACATCCAAACTGATGGGCTGTTTGAGAGGCATTTTTTGAGGGGGTTGCCCATGCTGTGTGCATAGCACTGCTATGACTTGGGGGATCATGTGAAAGAATTTTGCGATGGGGTCTTCTCCCTGCCTTGCAGAAGTTTACTACCCAGCCGGGCATTAGAATGGACAGGTTAGCAAGTAACATCTTTCAGCCGTGTGTGATTTGGGGACCAGGCAGGTACTGACCTCTGAGCTCCAGGCCAGTGAAGGTTGGCAGGCACTTGCATGAGAGCTGTCGAGCAGACTCCCGTGTCTTGTAAAGTGCTTCAGGAGTTCCAAGGGGAGGACAAGCATGTGGATGAAGCCGACAGGACCAGGGAAGACCTCTCAGATTGAGTACACATTTAGCTAAAACCAGCAGAAGGACTTTAGAGAGGAGGGGAGAGGTACATAGACTAATACGTGGAATTGGTACAGTAGGATCATGTCACGCAGCATTTAATTTTGTTCAGTTTAGCTGTATGCACTCAGCCAAAAACAAACTAAACCAAAAAAGAACAACAAAAGAGAGTGGAGTAATTTAAATGGAGCCAGCATGTTGCCCACCACATTGGTTGGTGAGCACAGGCCCCAGTAGGAGTGTGATAGGGCCTGCCCGCTTACAACATGGCTTCATCCTTCCCCTCTTGATAATTACTCCCTCCTTCTCTGGTGCCTGGAATACTCTTTCATTGTCGTACTTTACACAGTGCATTATAACCTATCCATGTGGCTGCCTCACCTGCAAGATACTTAATCTTCTATTGATCCCTGGAAGCGGGTGTCTTGCATGGCACATTGAAGCCACTCTGTAAACATTTGTTGAGTGAATGAAAGGTGATAGCTTTTGGCATCATCAGGCGTTTATTGAGCCTGGTGTGCGTGGTGCTGTTCCTTGGCACTGGGGTGTCAGACACGGTAAGACATAGACTCAGCCCCTTGGAAGCACGATTTAGCAGAGAAGTTGAACATGTAGCCCTCCTAATGCAGGATTCACAGAATCTGAGCATGTCAGGTGTGTACGAAAGCCTGGTGCAATGGGAAGGCAGAAGGAGGGGTTTAGGCCAGAGAGGGGTTTGAGTTCAGCTCTGAGGCAGGGTTCCAAGTGTATGGAGCTGTGTAGGCTGAAGGGAAGTGTGAGACAACGTGTGGCCACAGGAGCTTTAGGGGCACAGTCGCATAGAGAGGTGGGAGTTGAAGTGTGTACAGTAGTTCCCTGTAAAAGAGAGCACAGCAAGTCTCGTTTTCCCAATTGTATTGGTGTGTGTATGTATAAAACTATTACAGAAATGAGAAAATCAACTTTAATGATTACACCTATCAGTTTTTTTCTTTTCCACTTGTATTGATAAAGTAGTACATAAAAAAATCATCAATCATGATATAAAATCCTCTTAGCATAAAATTTTATTTTCCAGTTATTTTCTGGAAACTAAATTTTCTATCAACTGGTATTTTGTAAACTAGAATTCAAATTGTAACTGGCGATTTTTGCTTTAAACACCTTTACTTTAAAGAAAATCCAATAAATCAAAAAATAGATGTGGATCAATTTTTAGATTTAAGAGAGGGTTCTCTGTGTGTTGTAGGTTAGAGAGAGAATGTTCTCATGTGATAAAACATATTTGGCTTCACGTTAAAGGCTTCGCCTTGGTCTTTGGCCTATTTTCTCATTAGTTTTGTCCACTGGGCTCCCTTTCAGAAAAGAGGGACAGAGCTTGTCCAGGCCACAGAGACCTACTGGCATGGCAGCGAGCTGACTTTTATCAAAGTGTCAGCATGGTGGCTGCAGGTGAAGTGTCCACTCTTGGCAGGTTCTGGACCCTCCCCTCCCCCAGCACCTCACATAGCCCTGGGCTGGTGGGGATTGTGTTGGGGACAGAGACCCACATGGCTGTGGGTCATCGTAAAAGTGATGTGGTCCAGAGGTGCAGAACGGGACTGAAGCCATGGTCAAGGCGAAGGGCAACTTTGATAGCCTTTGCAGCAGTTTGGGGCCACAGCTGCTTATTGTTCCTGACATGCCATGTGACAGGGAGAATTACAAACAGAAACACTCTTGAAGGAGTCACAAGGAGACTCTCTTAACTTCTGACTTATGTCTGGGAGCATTTTGAAGGCTTATTGACAGTGCACCAAGGATTGAATATATGAACTAAAGCATGCACCTGTTCTGCTTAGGCCTGGTACTTCTGCTCGGCCTTTCCAAAGCACTGCAGGCCTGGCTCCCCGGGAGGGTACGATTTAGTTGGGTAGGGTGAAAGTTACACATAAGTGGCACACAGCAGAAGGCAGTTTAAATTTAATTATAAGCTCAGATTATAGTGCAAATACCTCAGATTCCCTTTTGTGGTATTTTTGTGGCGAGGAGAAGTCTGTATTCCAAGTGCCAGTGACTTGGAGCTAGAAGGACTTTGTGCTATGGGAGCCAGAGAAGGAGGCTTTGTTTTACCAGCCTTACGTCTCCTTCCTCGTGCCTTACATCATCACATCTTGCACACAAAAGTGCTCAGTAGCAATGTAGTGAAGGAAATGCCAGAGCACATTAGAGAACTCTCCTGGGTCCCCCTCTAGCTCCCCAAGAATGGCTGGGCTGAGGGAAAGGAGGGGGCATTCCAGGTATTGAAGTCAAAGTAAAAATATAGAGAAAAATCTCTAACGTTTTATTTGGGAAGCCAGAATTACAATTCGGGGCATACACATAGACTGGTCTTTGGTATGTCCAAAGAACAAAGAGAAGGTTAGGAGAACATTTATTAGAGAAATGTTACATATTGTTTTGAAAGAAAGTTTATTGGCACTAGAGAAGCTTTTGGGAGCCTGCAGGCTATCGTTGGTGAGTGATGGTGATGGGTAAAACTAGTTTTAGAGTCCCAGCAGGTCATTTCAGCAGCTACTAGTTAAAATTGATCTTAGGGTTATATTATAGTAGGCCAGTTCAGGAGCTGGGCTTATGGAAAAATTTAATTCCTAGAACAGGTGCTATGTGACCTGAATGCTTTTTTCCCCCCTGGCCCCTGAACTCTGATTTAGTCGGGTATGATAAGAATGGCCCATTTGTCCCAGTCTCTTGGAAGCACTTTCCCTGAGTGTCATTTGATGATACAAGTACGTTCTGGGTCAGGCCAGTCTCAGCTCCCTCCTGGACGTTTGCGTCTGATGACAGCAATGAAGGGTGCACATCATTGTGTGTGGGAGGGGTGTCGTCCCACTTGAATAGTAAGCTCAGGTTATATTGCAGGTACCTCAAATTCCCTTTTGTGGTTATTTTTGTGGCGAGGAGGAATCTGTCTTCAAAGTCTGTCTTCAAAATCTGTCTTCAAATCTGTCTTCAGCCAAAGGGCTGCATTGGGGCAGAAGGATCAATATCATTCCGTTTGGCTTGGACACCACATGGTGTCTCCTCTGCGAGACAGAGTCCTGTGCCCCAGAAGGCCCCTCATCTCTGACACGTCTGTTCCCAAATGCCACTAGAGGTGCCACACATTTTACTGGGAGGAAGAGAGAAAGGTCGGTTTAGAAAATAGCTGAGTAACAGCTTGGTGTAGAATACAAGCATGATTGTACAAAATGGCCTTTAAGCTCTGAAATTCTAGGAGCAAAAGCTGTTGAAGAAATGAATTCCTTAAGTGTGCTACTGTTATGGACTGAATGTTTGTGTCTCCCCAATTCGTATGTTGAAGCCCTAATCCCCAATGCGATGATCTGTGGAGGTGGCGCCTTTGGGAGGTAATTAGGTTTAGATGAGGTCATGAGGGTGGGGCCTTCATGCTGGGATTAGTTCCCTTATCAGAAGGGGAGAGGGAGAGAGAAAGATCTCGATCTCCACCAGGAAAAGCATGTGAGCATGCAGGGAGGTGGCCATCTGCAAACCAGGAATAGAGCGCTCACCATATACCCATCTGCTGGCACCTTGATCTGGGACTTCCAGACTCCAGAACTGTGAGAAAATAAATGTTTGTTGTTTAAGCTACCCAGTCTATGGTATTTTCTTATAGCATCCCAAGTAGACTAAGACAAAGCTTTCAACAGACCAGACTCTAAATGGGATTGATATTCTTGGGGTCTTCTGACAGGGTCTGCTGTGCCCTGGGCTTAGGACTGTATAGGGTCTGATGCCTTAGGGGCTGCTTTGATTCTCTGGTGTCCTAACTTGGCATGTAGCTCCTGGGAGAGGAGAGCCCCCATCTCCTGCCAGGATATTTCTTGCCCTGAGCCTGGCAGGCTGGACCAGATGGGCAGCAAAGGGCAGCCAGTGGACCCCTGGGGAAAATGTGTCTGGGCTGCCAGGGACCCTGCCTCTCTTCCATTGGGCAACCACAGTTCTAGGCAAAGAGGGACTTGATCCTTCCAAGTTAGCTCTGCTCTTTTGCTGTCATTACGGGGCAGGCATTGGGCCGCCTCTAGTGAGCCAAAGGACAGATATAACTGCAGCTGCTTCCAATACCATTTTTTGCAGTTCCCCTTTCGCTTCCTGGAACTGAGTCAGTGGCTGGATGGCTTAAGTCATCTGCTTTGTTGCGGCTGAATTTAGGTGCAACTTTGGGAATATCTTCAGGCTGCTTTTCAGCATGTACCAGCTGGCAGAGCAAACTGATTCCTTTCAAGGGGGTCTGTGAGAGTGGGCCAGTATTTAGGATCTCATGGCATAGGTTCCATAACAGCACATCCTCAGCTGACACTTAGAATGAAAGAGCCCAGAGAGACTCCTAACCCTTGCAGAAGAATGCGTGCTGTGCAGAGAGGCAACTATTGCATACTAGTTTTACTTTGTTGATGTTTTTGTTGTTTGTACAAGTAGTGCCTAAATACATTCTCATGGTGAAGGATTCATAAACTTCCTTCACCATGTGCTAGAGGTAACCACCCTGGACATTTTGCACGGCCTTATTGTCCCCTTTCTCTGCTTTAATATAGCATGTGTACATCTGATTTTTAAAAAAACAAATTGAGTCATACCATGGTGGTTTGCTTTTCTGTTTGCTTTTCTTACAATACTTAGTATATTTGGAGAGCTTTCTGTGTCAGTACATAGGTGTCACCTCACTGTTTTCTAGTAGGCAGAACAGTATTCCATAGTGTAGAATATTCTTAGCATAATTCATCTGAACAGTCCCCTAGTGATAGATGTTTACAGTCTCTAAAAATTTCTACTCTCACAGAAACTTTGTTTGTATATCAATCTTTGTAAATATTTCCCTCCTGCCAACATTGAAAGGAAAGGAGATGAGAACAGTATGAGTTTCTAGAAGGATGAAATGGTTTTCCAGGATAGTTTTGTATTCCTGAGTTTCTATTTCAAATTAGTAGGAAAAAACTCTGACTTGCACACTGTCCAGCTTTAACTTCCTCTAAATGTGACTCTGTTAGAAGTTTGGAAGAGGCATTTTGCTGTGCTCCTTGTTTTAAGAAAGAAATGGCCTCTTTCAGGGGTAAAATTACAACTTTAAGCTAGACTTCCTGATACTGTGTTTTGGTAACCCACTTTAAGTTTCCTTCCTAATATTTACCACAAGTTGCAGTTAGATAATTACTTGTATAATTATTTGTTGGATACTGTGTCCCCACCAGACTGTCAGTTCACTTGAGGGGAGGGACATCTGTCCTTAAAACTTGATACATAGCAGGCATTCAATAAAGTGTGTGTAAATGAACAGAATGAGCAGGGGTGTCAGGAGGGTTTTAGTGTTTTGGGATCCTCGTTGTTATTATATTATCTTCAAAATGGGATTTTGTGCAGTCTTGAAAGAATGTTAACTCTCCATTAAAAAATTTGGAAACTCTGTATAGTGTCATTGGAGCTGACTAGAAAACAGTAATAGAACAAGAAATATGAAGTGACAGATAAAACATTTAGTAATGATGAGAACAATTAAAAAATATATTAGAACGTATCCAAATTGCATTTGTTCCCTTTCAATGCAGTGTGTCCTGACTTTAAGAGACCCAGTGAATTAGAGGATCCATATTTATTAATAATTATTTACTGCCCCCTATCTTTGTCTCCACCTCATCTCCCACCTCCTTTATGAAAAAAAAGAAAAAGGAAGAAAAGAAAGTGAGGCTACTGCTGTGGGGGGAAAAATGCCAACAACCTATTATTTCAAAATAGGTGAAATTCCCAACCCCTAGCAAAAACTGGAAGTAAATCTTTGGACCTTTGCAGAATCTAGGTTTGGATTAGCAACATGGTCTCATTTTTAAAGACCATGCAAACACTGTCCTACTGTAGCTGATTGCTTCCTCGGATTGCTTTCTTATCAAACCCCTAATGGAGGTAGTGAGAGTTTGGCCCAAAGTGGAGAAAGGGAGGCAGTTTTGGAGCATTGTGCCCTGGCTGAGCTGGGCAACTCTGGGCAAGGGAGGCCCAGCTGCGTGCCACGGGCTTTCCTAGGACAGCAGGGAGACCTCAGTTGCCAGGGAAGAAGGGGACAAAGAGAGTCTGTGATCTGCATGATACCAGGGCACACTTGGGTCTGTTGGGAGTTGAAGGTGTGTGTGTGGGGGGGGGGGTTGGTGATGGGGAGGGGATTCTTCTCTTACTTTTTTTTCCCATTCTCTCTAAAGCCTGCACTCTTTTTTCCTTATAAGTATTTATATGTGCATATATTTTTCTGATTGTAAAGGTAAGGCTTGCTGTAGAAAATATGGAAAATATAGAAGAGAATATAGCAGTAAATCTACTGCCAGGGGTAACCCCTGCTCTATCTTGGTATATTTTCCCCCCAGGCTTTTTTTATATATACATAGCTGGTAACTTGTACTCTCCTTTTAAAAACCAAACACTAAATCAGGGGCATGTTACTGACGACCTACAATAAGTGACTGAGGCAAAGATCTCAATCATTGGAGGTTTATGAAGCCAAAGTTGTGGATGCCTGGGAAAAAACCAAACTACAGAAAAATCTTTGGCTGTTTTCTTGAAGGGGAATTTGGAAGTTTTAGTATTTAACAGGAGCAGAGCATAGAGAAAGGAAAATTTAAAAAAAAAAGCAGGGAGTGGGTAGGTAGTGAGACAAAATGGTTACATTCTTGTGAAACCCAGGAAAATCTATATTTTACATAAGATAAGGCAAATGTGAGAGGGAGAAAAGGGAGTGAAGGAAGCATTCATTATTTAGGTGACTCTGGGTGGGTGGAAGAATGTTTGATCCTGTCTTGTCTCTGTTTTGCACCTGGGAAGATAAATTTGTAATTCATTATCAGTGTGGAATTGAACAGACTTTAGTTTGCGGAGCTGGACTTAGCTCACAGACCTAAAGTTACAGTTTGTATGTCCTTGCTTATAAGAGGCCAGCAAGAAATTTCCTTCATGAATGATCTGTGGGTCCAGTCCTTTATAGGTGCCTGAGGCCTTTACTTCCCATTTAGCATAAGGAGTTGGGGGAGTGGTCCTGAAATTTTTATTTTCTTTTACATTACCATGTTCTTAAATATTTGTAAACTTGATTTTTGTTGGCTGTAACATGGAATATTGTACAAGTGTATCAAAATTTAACCATTTCACAGTGTTTTGCTGATATAAATAGTATTGTGAAGAACACTCCTCAACATAAACATCTTCTCTCTACAGATCTCAGTATTTCAACAGATGGTGTAAGTCTAATAACAATTTCAGGGTATCATTCAGGACTTGTGATTCATATGGTTACATTGGCCTCTGGATTCCCAGTGGACACTTCTATCTGTAGCTAAGAAAGTGTCCATCCCCATAGCCGGCAGCAGTTAGTTGATTCTTTTTGACAGTTTAATAGATGAATAAAGGTATGCCATTGTTTTATTTTTTTTTTCCCCTTTTATTCCATCATATAATGGGGGTACAAATATTGTTAGGGTTACATACATTGCCCCTACCACCCCTCCCCCCCCACATGCCAGAGTTTCAAGAGTCCAATCCCCAGGTGGCGCGCACGGCACACATTATGTAACTCTACACTTGGTATGCCATTGTTTTAAATCACATTTATTCAGTCACAGAATTGAATGTTTTTTCATATGTGTCTTTTCTATTTACATACTTCTGTGAATTATCTGTTCTTTAGCTTATCTTTCCAAAGGGATGTTGATTTCTCAATGTGTTTTCTTAACTATTTCTATGGGTAACATAGTTGCAAATATTTTAGCTATCCTTTATTATAGATATTTTCTTTTTCAATTGTTGATTACCTTCAAATTTTAGCTAGGATAAGTTTTGATGAGCAGAAGTTATTTTAAGTCATCAAAATTGTCCATCTTTTAATTTTTTATTGCTTCAGTTCCATTTTGATTAGATTGACACAGCCCATCCTTAGAGCAATTAAATATCCATCAATTTTTTTCTAATTATCTTTAATAATTTTATTTAAACATTTACCTCTTCAATCTGTTTTGTTCTTTTGATGGTGTAAGTGAAGACTCTAGCTGATAATTCCCCCTTTGTCATTTATTGGAGAACCTGTTCCTTATCCAGGCCAATTCTTAAGTGAGCCTGTTTTCAGGCTATTTGTATTGCTCTGCTGGTCTATTAATTCCCATAAAAATATCAGACCATTCTGTTATTGCTCTCATGCTAGCTTGGTTTTAGATGTAAGGAGTTACTCAATGTCAACGGAAAAAAGCCAAACTCTGTAAAATAATTTTAAAGAGATTTATTCTGAGCCAAATTTGAGGACCATGACCCAGAGCCACTGCCAAGAGGCCTTGGACAAGTGAACTGGATGTGACTGGGTTACAGTTCGGTTTTTATACATTTCAGGGAGATGGGGGTTACAGGTAAAGTCATCAATCAATACGTGGGAGGCATACATTGGTTTGGCCAAAAAAAGGTGGGACATCTCGAAGGGGGGGGCTTGCAGGTTATAGGTGGGTTTAAAGATTCTTTGGCTTGTAATTGGCTAAAGACATGAAGCTTTGTCTAAAGGATTGGAATATTTTAACATAAACTGTTTACCAGAGACAAGCCACCAGACATAGATTTGTTG
>CAUYPO010141603.1:0-11715 GCA_963574435.1 Cheirogaleus major | reverse complement strand
TAACCCTCAAAAGTTCTCTTCATAACTGCCTTGACATTTTGGGTTGTTCTGTTCTGTTAATTTTCTTTTGCTTTTTTGTGTTTTTTGTTTGTTTTTACTTTTGCATTTAAGACCATTAAATTTGATTTTGTTTTGCTCGAATTTTGTTTTGTTTTTTATTTTACCTTTTCTTTCTTTTTGGCTAGGTAAGGTGCAGATGGCCCAGCATTCAGGCAGGACTCATACGATCTTAAGAAACAAATAACTTGCCTCAAGAAAAAGAATTTCTGACTCTGTGACGTAGCAACACACAGTCACAGATTGGTGGTTTTTAAACCGGGAGCCAGTAGGCAGAGTCCGAGAGAAGGCTCACGAAGTAGGTAGGGCCAGATCTCCCGAAACTCTTCAGGACCGTGGTCTGGTTTTTATAAATAACTAGTGTACAAAGAGACAGGATAACTTAGTACCAGCAGTTTTTAACCTTGACATGAGACTAAACGTGTGACGATAGGCTGTTTTTTAGTTATCGGTATCATGGAATGACGGCATTATCTATCTATCTATTTATTTATTTATTATCTATTTATGTATTTATTTAAGTGGAAAATCGGGCCATAGGCACAGCCGTCTCCAGAGCAGGTCAGTGTCTCCAGGAGCCCTTGGACATTGTGAGGCTGCTGTCCCCGTCCGATGTCCCCTGCCCTTTCTCGGAGGGGCTATTTGTGTCATCCTCACACACAGAGGATGTTGCCCTCCCTACCCAGGCCTTGTCTCATAAAAGTCAGCCAAGTGCCACAGGGGGCCTCCTTACTCCTGCAGAAGTTCCAAACCCTCAGCAAAAGCCCGCCTGGGGGGCCTCCCCCTGGAACCCAGAACCAAGGCCCATTTGCCCAGATTCGACTCAAAAGAGGGTCCCTGCTCTGTCGCCCAGAGCGCCCTTCACCCAGGGACCAGAATGTTTTCCTGGGAAAGTATGTCCTTCGGGGCCTCCTGAGGCCAACATCTTCTGAGTGAAGGTGGGATTCCCAGTCCCGAAACTTTCCCTCACATCTCTACGTTCCTGCGCATTCCTGCCAGCCTTAGCCATTGTTCGACAGAGAACTCTGTCCTGCGCTTCAACTGTGAAAATGGTGGTGGGCTCACAGCCGGCACCTCAGCTTCCTCCCTCCCCTCCCTCTTATTTGAACCCTGTGGATTTTTCCGATGCTGGGACAGATGAGAAGGAAATGTGAAGTGTATGAACCTTTGCAAGTTACGTGAAGTTTCTCAGTTCAGTCAAATTTGTTTTGTGTGGTCTCCACTGTTTGAACAGCCTTCTAGCTAAAAATTCCAATGCGTTTCTTTGGGAGTTTTAATTTGCAAGTTTGTGGAAGGATTTAGCTTTTTGAAATGTCACTCCTGAAAAGCAATCTTCACTCCAATCCAGGTACTAGATGCTGGCCCTGTGCCCTTAAAAGTTCATGACATCTTATCAAGGCTTGCTTGCAAAAGGAAGATCCTTTTTTTTCTAAAACGTCACAACCCAAAAGAACTAATTTCTTAAAAAATTTTACATAGATCAATCGTATTTGTATTTAGCAAAATGAGTGCCCTCTTTTTATTTGGGGATTTTGATGGAAAAGCATCAAGAGTAGATAATGTTAGCTTATCAAAAATTTGGTTTGGTAAATACCAAAGAGGCTTTGATTGAATTCTCTTTCGACCTGTGTAGCTTCCTCTGGTAGTTACACCTTAAGCAGCTCTGAATTTGTGAACCTGCTTCTAGTCGAGATACCCATTTCCCCCTGTTGGTTCTGCCCTTAGTTTTTGGTGTAACATGCTGTCGTCTGTGCTGGCTTGTGCCTCTAGTCGCAGTTTTGTGACTGATTCCCTCCCGTGGTGCTTAGTCCCCTCCTCGGCCACCATCTGGCATGAATATCTGAAAGGCGGGCTCCCTCGGGGGCCCGTCTGCTGATGGTGCTGGGTGGGATCTGCCTTCTCCTCCTGGAAGGTGAGTCTTTCCCTCGCCAAGGGCTGCTGCCTTAACCTTGAGAGTCTGCACTTGGCGTCCCAGCGTCCAGGCGCTAAAGCGAGCTGCCGCAGGGAGCCACACCTGGCTCTTCAGAGCCGGCGGCCAAGGTGTCCCTGCTGGATCCGAGACGTAGCTGAGCCTGAAGACAGTTAGTGGCAATCAGCTTACCCTGCTCTGCCTACACACGAGAGCCACTTGTCTTAATGTGTCGAAAAGATATGACTTACCCCAGTCCGGCGTCAGACTCGAAAATCAAAATCGCCATCACTCAGCTGTTGCATTTCACATCAGATTCAGCTCAATTTTATCTCCGTGTGCTTTTTGCAGCCTCCCTGTGTTGGATGAAAGACAGTAAGATGACAAGGGCCTCTGTCCCCCACCCGCCACCTCAGTCCCTTTCCGTCTCCCCAGGACCTACCTCACCTCCTGGGACCCAGGGCAGCTCCTTAGGAGAGATCTCTGGGATTCACCAGGTGCCTGAGAGTCCCATCGCCAAACTTCCCGAGACAGCCCTGAAGTCACAAATGCTTTCTGTTGAGTGGCATTGGTAATTGGCACATTCTTAGGATAGCGGTAGACTCCGAATCTCAGATCCCAGGCAGGGTTCACATTTCCAAACCTTTTGATTTCCTCCCCCACCCCGACCTCTAATGATTGTATCATACTTTTCCACAGCCTTTCAGTGACATAGTTCAGTTTTTTCTTGGTCATTACAA
The DNA here is from genome assembly GCA_963574435.1 of Cheirogaleus major. NCBI lineage: Eukaryota > Metazoa > Chordata > Mammalia > Primates > Cheirogaleidae > Cheirogaleus > Cheirogaleus major. The sequence goes on along the minus strand of CAUYPO010141603.1, from coordinate 9,009 downwards.
AAAAAAAAAAATTTTTTTTTAATTAATTAATTTATTATTTTTTTTATTTGTAAGTCACCACAAGGACCTAAGTTAGGCTAGCGGAGACTTTGAGAGGATTGTATTTTTCTTCCACCAGAAGAGAAGGCTTTTCCGTGGTTGGGGCCACCCTCTTTCACCTTGTGATGTTCGTTTACAGCGACTTGCTTTGGGGGAGGGGAGGCGTGCTCACCTGATTCCCATGTTGTATAGTAGCTGGTTAGACATTTTGTATATTAGTGTGTTTTAAGTTATTGATTTGTTTTATATGAAATAATTTATTTTTCAGGTGCCATTTTTCATTTTAACTTTGTTTTTACATGGGTTTGTTTTCAATAAAGTCTGACACTGCTGTCCAAAAGTCAACAATAAATTGAATCCCATTGTGTTCTTTTAAGGATGCTTATGTAACTAGCTTTTAAAATTATTTTCAGAAAAAAAAAAGCCCTTATCAACTTTCCATCTCCCCATTGCCTTTTTTTTTTTTTTTTAATCCTTGTGAATAAATGTTCTTTAGTGTTTTAGGAGGAAAAAAAAGCAAACCTAGATTTTGATAATCCAGAAGATTTCAGATTAATAAAGAAGCTTTGAAAGAAGACCATTTTTCAAAATTTTAGTGAAGTGTGAATATTTTTTGTCAATGGCTTTCTCAAAGAGAATGAAACTTTTGCACCATTTTCAGAGTTTTTATAGAGATGCCAAATTGATATATTTACATGTAATGGAAACATGAAAAAGTTTTATTAAACAATTGTTCATAGCTGTGTAGACATTTTAATTCAGTTTCCAAAGCTCTCAAAAGCGTATTTTTGAAGTATGGAGTGATACGGTCGGGGGTGTTACCTATGGTACCAAACGACTCGATTGTCCGGAAACTCAGTTCTCTGCGCAGGTATCAGGTTTGTGTTAAACACTGTATGTTAACCATGACTGGAATTCTGTGATATTTTGGTAATAAATGAAGTGGGATCATTGCGATGTGACGGTGTAGGGGTGATCGTGTGTGACTTGTGAGCAGCCCACAGCTGAGTAAGGCGCCAGGGGACTTTCTCCTTCCTGGGTAAGCCCGGGCCAGGCTGTGGCCTTGACCCTGGGGGCAGCTGAGCCCAGCCTGGCTGTGCTCTGTGGCTGGCTCTCCCGTGGCCCTTCCACTGCTGCCCAGAGCTTTTCCCCGCCCCTCTGAGACAGAGGCTGTGGCCTGTCCATCTGCTCCCCACGTCTGCCCTCCCTGGCTGAGTGGCCTCCACTCCTCCGATGATGGACCAGGGATCCTGCCTCTTCCCCCCTCCCCATGTTAGACCCCAACATGGCCACATATGAGCTCCTTTGAGGATGGGAACGTGAGTCCGACTCACATGGAGGAGGGACAGAGGCAGGACCGCCTGACGGTCAGGAGCACAGGGGTCTCAGGTTGGAGCGTCGGGTTGGAATCCGGGCTCTGCCGCCCCCTAGTGTGCGACACTGGCAAGCCACTGGCTCTTTGAACCTCAGTTTCCCCCTCTGTGAAATGGGTCCATGCCACCTGCAGACTCATCATGAAAATGAGGAGAGATCAATTAGGCACCGTGTTTACCCTGGCTGCCCCAAACCCAAGAAGCACCCAGGGAGTGGAGTGGGGTGTGGCACAGAGAACATCAGCCCCCTTGCGCCCCAGCTCCTAGGCTCAGCTGACACCCTCGGACCAGCCTCTCGGTGAGGCGTTTATTTATACAACTGTTTCCAAGTTGCTGGTTTTTCTTTCTGTTGTGTGTGTGTCTTGTTCAGTGTTTGTCTCTTTCCAAATGTGGCTTCCGGGGAGGCCACAGGATGTCCAGCACTGTTGGGGCAGAAAGGCTGCACTGCAGCCAGAGGCCACCCTGCGGGTGTCCCTCTGGTACTCAGACCCCAAGGGCAGCCTGCCGGGGCTCCTGGGGCCTCGGGGCAGCTCTGAGGGCTCAGGCTAGTGGATCTCCCTTCCTCCCACCCTGTGAACCCCAGGCAGGGGGCCTGGGTGTCGGCGCTGCCACACTGGGTGTGTGTCCACCTCCCCTGCAGGCCCTGCTGAGCACACGGAGCTTCTGCAGGACTAGGGGGGCCTGAGAGCCTGACATTCTAATGGGCTTCCCGGTGCCCAGGGACCCACCCCTAGAAGCAAGAGGTTTAGGAGAGTCCCATACCAGGGACATCTTTTAACGAAGGCTGTCTGTCCCCTGTCTCCACCTCTGGTCCAGGGACAGCTTCCGATCCCCCTCACCCGGGGACTGGGAGACCTGGGAGATCGGCCCCGAGCTGTGAGCGGTGGGGGGGGGCAGCTTTCCACCCCGCCTCCTGCCTTGCTGGAAGCTGCTTTCACTGCTCCTTCAAGGTCAAGGATCTGAGGCTTGCATCCTCTTGTCTTTGGGGTTTCGTTTGTTTGTTTTCACTTCAGCAATTTCCCAGCACTATTTAAAAGCATTTCTGGAAGAGAAGGGAAAACAAACAAACACCTGAGTTGCCCCAGAGAACTATGAACCACGATTTGTGTTTAGTAATCAGAGAGCCGAGTGGTGACATGGAAGTGTTTTTTATTGGGGCATGGTGAGTCAACCTCTCACCCTGTGCCCCCGGCCTGAAGCCCACCTGGAGCAGGACGCACGGTGGTGGCTGTCCGTGGCAGCCCCAGGTTCTCTGCCCCACCAACTTCAAGAAGCCACTTTGAAGTCCCACAGCAAGGCCGAGGGTGAGGGGGCATTGATCCCACCCAGGAGGGCCCACCTACTGAGCAGTGGGGGTGCAGACCTCGGACCTCCACCTCCCACAGTGGGGGTGCTGGCAGCACATGGGACGGCAGGAAAGGGGTGCTCAGGGGTGTGGCATAGGACCAGGTGGGACTTAACAGCTAATATGAGCTCCTTGCTTTACAAAGCACTTTACTGCATATCATTAGCACATCAGCCGTGAGGAAGGTGTTACCATGGTTGTTCATGTACCCATTTCACAGATGCTACACTGATGGTTGGAACACAGATGCTGTGCCAGTGATACTTTTCTTTTTTTTATTTCCTAGTTTGGCATACAGTATCCTGGATTTGGGCTGTCCCTTAGTTTTGTGCGTCTGAACTGTCCATTTTGGGGTTCAGTCAAGGATCAGAAATTGGGGGTGCAGAGGAGGAGGCTGACCCACAGGAGTGGGAAGGGGCTCAGGGGCCTAAGTTCACACATCAGGGGGCCTGGATCCCTCCCCAAGCTCTCCCCAGGGCTGTTTTGGCTGCCCCAGAGTGGTCAGGGAAACTCCCCTCGTGCCCCTGCCAGGAGAGCGGGTGGCCGGCTCCTTCCCACCGGAGCTTCCTTGGAGCCTGAGGGTCCCCTCGGCCTGCCACCACTTCTGCTCCAGAATGTGCAGGGCCTCTTGTTCACAGACGACCGACAGTTTCAAGATGGCGACAGCAGAGCATTAAACCAAACCTTGGGCCCTCCGAGCTGGGCCTTGCCTGCCACTCTGACCTGTGCTCCCTCCCGGCAGCTGTTGGTGGCCTTGGCTGGGGCAATTCTCTCCATAACCCCCGACGCCACTGAGTCCTGGTTCAGAGATTTTCAGGTTGCTTTGGGCTTCTTGTGGACTGAGGAATTTCAGAATCCGCCTTTCATCTTCATCTCGAAGAACGCATTGTGTGGTTGGTTTGATCCGATTGAAGGATTCTGACACAGGGCCCTAAGAGTAAGTGGAGGAAGAGAAGGGTGATGGAATGGCACAGTGGCCGGCTGAGGGCCCATGGCGTGAGGGCCTGGGTCTTGGGAAAGGAAACAGCAGCTCCAAGAGCCACTGCGTGGGGGACCAGGGCTCAGGACAGGCCGCTGAAGGGTCCCTTCCAGGTGGAGGGACCCAGGACAAGAGGTGGTGTGGAGGGGTGGATGTAGGAAGGGGGCTTGACAAGGGGAGCCGGCGGGCAGGGCAGGCACCAGTGCCCTTGTGTCAAGTCGGTTCTCGTGGAGGGAGAGGCCTGTGGGTCACCTGCGCACCCCCCACGCTATGTGGGCCACAGGCGAGCAGCAAAGGACTGGGGAGGGCAAAGCCCTAGAAAGGGCCTGTGATGGGCCCAGAGCCTCTCGGGGGAAATGCCAGAACCACCAAGGACCTCGGGACCTTGGGAAAGTCTGGAATCCAGGTGGGAGGGCAGGGTGCCTCGGCCAAAGCCACACAACCTTTCTCCCTGGTTCACATAAATAAAATTGCTGTGTCCTGGGAAAACAGCTGGATGGGCTGCCAGCGGACGTGGGTGGTATGATAGGGATGGTCTCACTGGACATACAGGCCGTGTGGCAGCCAAGAAATTCCCACGGGGGCCCCAAAGAGAGCCAGAGTGCCTCCTCAGGGCCCAGAGATGCAGGGCCTGTGCCCTGCACGCTCAAGACCTGCCCACAGGGCAAGTTTTAAAAATGAACCTCGAAAATGTCAGGAAGCGGGGGTAGGTGTGCACCAGGCTTTTCTAGAAGGCAGCAGGTGTGTCATTCTCTGGAAGATTCACACTTCTCCTGAGGAGGCAGTGGGGGCCCCAAATGCCAAGTCTGTGACGCCAGGGTGCAGGGGGACTAATGTCCGTGTTCCATCCAAGGCTACGATGCCATACGACCTTCCTCATTTCATCGTTTTCTCAGCTTGAGTTCCAGGTCCGTGAGCCACCACCTCTCACTGGTTGTCTGGACTGGCCCAGGCCCGGTGGGAAGCACATGCCATTAAGGGGGTCCCGAGAGGGCACGTGGCGGTGCTGCGCTTGCTCTGACAGAGGGTCAGGTTTGACAAGCACGTGGACTACAGTGTGACATGTCAAGGTGATACAAAAAGTGAATAAATAGAATCCTAGAAAGAGACATGTCAAAGATCAAGATAAGGCCAAGTGCAGTGGCTCACGCCTGTAATCCTAATACTCTGGGAGGCCGAGGCAGGAGGATCACTTGAGCTCAGGAGTTCGAGACCAGCCTGAGCAAGAAGGATACTATGTCTCTACTAAAAATAGAAAAATTAGCTGGGCATGGTAGCGTGTTTCTGTAGTCCCAGCTATTGGGGAGGCTAAGGCAGGAGGATTGCTTGAGCCCAGGAGTTCTAGACCAACCTGGGCAAATAGTGAGACCCCATGCCTACAAAAAAATAGAAAAATTAGCCGGGTGTGGAGGCGCATGCCTGTAGTCTCATCTACTCTTATGCCCGTGCAGGTGGGAGGAAGTATTAGTATTAAATAGGCTGCTCAGTGGGCCTTTGGGCAAGATCTTGGTGGAGTGCCGCTGATCTTGACTTCTCTGAGCAATCGGGTGGTGTAAAGGCCTTGTAATTATCTCGTTGTTGCAAGGAGGGTCACCAGTTCTGAAGAACAACTCAAATAAGAGGGGCTTGGTGAAACTGAAAATTAGAAATTTCTGGTCCCCCCGGGCAGACTCCCCCAGTCCTTACAACAATCCTAGGGGATAGTTAATATTATTATCCCCATTTTATTCATTGGCAAACTGAGGCACAGAGAGGTGAAATGCCTTGCCCAGGGTTACAGGCTCCTGAGTCTTTCTTTTTTGTGTGTAATATAATTGTGTTTATTGAATTTTTTTATTATGGTAAAATATGTGTAATATAAAATTACCACCTTAGCTATTTTTAAGTGCACAGTTCAGCGGTATTAAGCGCACTTCCAGTATTGAGCAACAATCACCACCATCCATCTGCAGAACATTCTCATCTTCCCGAACTAGAACTCAGTCCCCAAGAAACACTTAACTCCCCACTCCCTAAGCTTATTTTTATTTATTTAATTTTATTTTTTAAGGCAAGGTCTCCCTCTGTCACCCAGGCTACAGTGCAGTGACACAGTCATAGCTCACTGCAGCCTCAAACTCCTGGGCTCCAGCAATCCTCCTGCTTCAGCCTCTTCAAGTGCTAGGATTACAGATGTGCACTTCCACACCTGGCTCATTTTTCTATTTTTCATAGAGACGGGATCTCGCTATGTTGCTCAGGCTGGTCTCGAACTCTTGGCCTCAAGTGATCCTCTCACCTCAGCTTCCCAAAGTGCTGGGATTACAGGTGCGAGCCGCTGTGCCTGGCACGGATTCTCTTTTTGACATCAGCCGTGTGGCTGTGGGCCACCTCCTTCCCCTCTGGAAGCCTTGGCTGCCTCACCGGTGTAAGAGGCCTAGTGACAGTCCCCCCCTCCTAGGGTTGTCAGGATGGCATTAAATAGAATACAGCTTCTCGGGGCTGAGCAGATGCTCTGGCAGAGAGGAGATGGGCGCCGGGTGCCAAGTGCTATAATTATACCTAGAGAAGGAGAAGCGGAGATGGAGGAGCCAGCTGAGTAGAGGTGTGAAAATGGAAAGGAATCCAGACGGAAGGCAGACAGATGGCGGAGGCCGCAGCCGCCGTGAGTGGGCCGGAGCCGTGAGCCAGAGGGAAGATGCGGAGAGCCCCTCGTGGTGGTTGGCTAGGGCTGGCATAAGAGCGTGCCCCAGATGGGGTGGCTCAAACAACAGAAATGCATCGTCTCCCAGTTCTGGAGGCTGGAAGTCTGAAATCCAGGTGTCAGCAGGGCTGGTTCCTCCTGAGGCCTCTCTCCTTGGCTTGTAGAGCTTTCTCCCCGTGTCCTCACGTGGTCACCCTCCGTGTGCATCCGTGTCCTAGTCTCCTTCCTCTTCTTCTAATGACCCCAGTCCTATAGGATTAGGGCCCGCCCTAATGACCTCATTGTACCTTAATGACCTCTTTAAAGGACCTGCCTCCAAAAACAGCCACAGTTAGAGGTTCTAGGGGTTAGGACTTTCACATATGAATTTTGGGAGGACACCGTTCAGCCCAAAGAGCCACTGAGGGGGTTGTTGGGAGAATAGGAAGGGGAAGAGGTTGAGGCTAGAAGGCAACGGGCTCCTCTGGCTCAGGGTGTGCCTGACTCACCATCCAGTCTCTGGGAGGCCCAAGGGACAGTGGTTCCAGTCTTCCCACAAGGCCTAGGTGAGTGCGTTAGGTGTCTGTCCCCCCTTGTTTAGGTTCCTTGCGGCCAAAAAGGGCCTAACTAAGCCAATGCAAGAAGCACCTGGCACACTCAACAAGAGCTTAATAAGTCGTGGCTCTTACTGCTATGCAGATCGCTTTGTCCGCAATATTCATACCAGAAAAAAATATCACTTAGGTCGAAAAGTAAAGAAGAACCCGATTATGTAACAATCAACATTACCATAACGTTGGAGACACAGCATTATTAAACCTGCATGCTTCATATGCTATAACAACAAAATGGAAACAAATGTTAGGAGTAGAAGAAATGGAAAGGAACATAATTGCTGCGAGAGAATTCAGTATCCCTATTTGGTAAATCGAGTGTATGAAAAGGAAAGAATATAGACACAGAGGATATATGTGAAAGCTGTAATTAATAAAATAAATAATTCAGATACCAAAGTTTACATCTTACACATCATAAGTAGGCTTTTTAAAAAATAAAAAAAATAGACTTCCCCCAGAGCCCACAGATGGGGTTGCTTTTGAACCCAGCCCGGACTGATTTTGATTTTGACCTTCAACTCAGCTCAAACTGACTTCTTCTTCTTTTTTTAGTTGTGGTAAAAACGCAAAATCTACCCTCTTCACAAATTACGAAGCATGCAATACAGTATTAACCACATGTACATTGTTGTAAAAATCTGCAAGGCTTCACAAATTTGCATGCATGCCATCTTCACACAGGAGCCGGGCTAATCTTCTCGCTCGTGTTGCAGTTTCTGCGTGTGTGCTGCCCAGGCGAGCGCCCAGCCAATCTTCTGACCTGCAGAACTGCGAGATGATAACTGAGTGCCGTTTTTAGCCATGAAGTTTGCAGTGATTTGTTATGCAGAAATAGAAAAATCACTCCCTAACCACCGAAGATTATTGGAAAATGTAATCGAGGCGATGCATGTATCGCTTAGAACCTGGTACCTGGGAAGCGCTGATAAATGTGTCAGCTGGTACTGATACCACTGCCCCCCCTCAACCAGTAAAAACCAGCTGGAAGCCATCTGCAGCCTGGAAACCTGTGCTATAAATAAGGTCTCCCTCATCCGAGAGATTTCACATAAGGTCTCTCAGGGGCTCGCTCTTTCATTCATTCATTTTGAGCACCTTTGTGCCAGGCACTGGCCTACACATCGGGACATGACAGTTGTCGGGTCCCCAGTGGGCTTACAAATGGGTAAAGGGAGGTGGAGACCTGGAAGTGATTGCCTCCGGCTCCAGGAAGAGCATCCTCCTGCCTGCACCAGCGCCCTGCCCTGCCTCTTCCCACTGGGGGGCCAGGCTGGGAATGCAGAGCAGAGGTTTTCTACTCACCCTTTTCCTTCCAGGATGGACCAGTGCCCAAATAGACATTCTTTCCACGTCCTCGCTGGCCACTGCTCTCTCCTTTCCCCTGCCCACCTAGAGAAAGAGGCATCTCTCCTAGGTGCAGGGCTAACCCCTTCTCAGATACTCTGCTCCCTCATGTAAGCACACTCGGGCTTCTCCCGCTAAAAACAATCCAACCCTTAACCAAGCTGTCAAACTTAGCATCCCCCAACAGTGGAACAAGCTTCTGTTCTGGACCTTCAGTTGGAACATATTGGAAAATACACATCACCACCCATGGAACGTTCTTGACAAAATTGGAACCTCATGATGAATCAGTCAGTCAAATTCAGATTGTGGGAAAGTTTTACAAGAATGACAGGCTTTTAAAGTCACACTCATAAAAGACAAAAAAAAAAAAAATTGAGACTTTTCCAGATTAAAGCTGACTACAAGAGACATGACAACCAAATGCAATTAAGTGATTGGAATCTAGATTTTTTTAAAGGATGTAAAGAGAATTTGCGTGTCATCCTTGCACAGGGGCCATGCTAATCTTCTCTGTATCGTTCCAATTTTAGTATATGTGCTGCCGAAGCGAGCACGTAAAGGATGTAAAGAGAAAACAGCCAGGTTCATGCCTGTAATCCCAGCCCTTTGGGAGGCGAAGGTGGGAGGATTGCTTGAGCCCAGGAGTT
>CAUYPO010141602.1:0-23352 GCA_963574435.1 Cheirogaleus major | reverse complement strand
TAATTGCTTTCTATTTATAGTAGAGATGGGGTCTCGCTCTTGCTCAGGCTGGTTTCGAACTCCTGAGCTCAAACGATCCGCCCACCTCGGCCTCCCAGAGAGCTAGGATTACAGGCGTGAGCCACCGCGCCCGGCCAAATTAGTATAGTTTTGATACTAAATCTTTTCTTTTACTAAAACTATGGCACAAACATTTTAATCTTAGATATAAAAGAAATTATCTCATAGTTATTTTTCTGTGTGCTTTTCCAGGTTTTAATCATATGCATATATAATTATGTTTTATTTGTATTATATTTATTTTATGATTATGTTTTATTCTTTCATATCTTCCTCATTGGACAGGACAGTGTTTGGTTATATATATATCAATCACTAAATTGATATAGTTTTGTCCACTGTATTGTAGTGAACTGTGACAAGATGTTTAAGACAATTTATTTTACTTTGACACCATATTTTGTGGTCAGCATTATTCTTTCATTTATGAATAAACAGCTCTATCATCACAATCTTGTCTTACATGTTGATTTTTAGTATCTCATTTAGCCTCCTAATCAAGTCCTGCCAGAGATTTCCTCTGTCAGATAGCAAAGCTGTTTTCTTCACACTTAACTCACTATGATATTGTCTGAATCAGTAGTTTCCAAAGTTCTCTAACACTTGCCCATATTCTAATATGTTTTGGGGTAGTGATTATCCAAGGGAAACACTTTTTTTCTCTTTTTTTTGGAGACAAGGTCTCGCTCTGTTGTTCTGGCTAGAGTTCAGTGGTGTGATCATAGCTCACTGCAACCTGAAACTCCTGGGCTCTAGTGATCCTCCAGCTTCAGCCTCCTGAGTAGCTGGGATGACAGGTGTCCACCACCAGACCTGGCTAACTTTTCTATTTTTTGTAGAGACAGGTTCTCACTCTTGCTCAGGCTGGTCTCAAACTCCTGACCTCAAGCGATCCTCCTTCCTCGGCTTCCCAAAGTGCTAGGATTACAATCATGAGCCACCCGGTCCGGCCTGGGGAAACATTTTTAAAAAAGAAACAACAGAAAAATGTCAAAGTTAATCTCCTTATTTAATATGATCATTAAGAAAAATGTATAAAAGCTTTGATGATGGTTATATGAACACCCAATGTAAATACAGTTTAGTTAAAAGGAACACTTTTATGTTAGGTGTTTCCTTTTTGTTTCTGGGCAGAATTGCAGAAATTTAATTAATTCAGCAAATAGATTTTTTTGAAAAAAGACATCCAAAGCATAAAAAATTAAGAAGTGTTTTAAGTTCTGAAGCTATGGTGGTCTACTGTAGGAGTTAACTCTTGAAAGGTGGCTGATGATTGTGTGGTTCATTCTTACTTTTGTCCATTTCCAGCTTACAAAACACTATACAGCAAAATAATGATCTGCTAGACTGCTAACCCGAGCATCCAGCTTCCACAATGCCTGTGCAGGCAGCTCAATGGACAGAATTTCTGTCCTGTCCAATCTGCTATAATGAATTTGATGAGAATGTGCACAAACCCATCAGTTTAGGTTGTTCACACACTGTTTGCAAGACCTGCTTGAATAAACTTCACCGAAAAGCTTGTCCTTTTGACCAGACTGCCATCAACACAGACATTGATGTGCTTCCTGTCAACTTTGCACTTCTCCAGTTAGTTGGAGCCCAGGTAAGCTTTCAAGATTTTACTAATTTGGCATATGTAGTAACTATTGAACTTAGTTCATTAAGGGGTATAAAGCACGTTTAGTGATTGTTGAGGCATAAAAAATAAACATTATCAACGTACCTGATTTTCATAATCAGGTACCTGTTTTCTACAGAAGAATTTTCTTTAAACACTGTCATAAATCCTTTTATAAAACCATAAATTACATTATAGTTATATATTTTTATCTTCAAGGCTATGGTCAAAATTTATATACATAAGTGATTTTGGTGGAGAATAAATATTTTTATGTAAGTTGTACATAAATATTCAGTAGGTGATATGAAAAGAAATGTAATCAAAGCTTTGGCCAGAAATGGGGTTTTTTTGGTTTCTCTTTTTAGCTTCACTTGACTTTTAGGATAATAATATAAATGAAAAAATAAGGTCTATTTAGGAATGTGTATATGGAAAACCAATTACTAGAGTGTCAGTAATAAATTCTGCATAGTTTCTTAAGCACATGTGCTATAGAATGAGTAGTTCATGTTTATAGTGATTTTATTGAATCAGAGCAAGGCTATAGGTTTATAATAACTTCCATTTAATTGGGGTCTACTCTGTATGTGGTATCACAGTAAGTATTCAGCAACTATTATTACTAATTCTTACCATAGCTCTTCAGGTAGTTATTATCCCCATTTTACAGGTGAGAAAGAAGATGAAATTCTGTACTTCATGCACTACATATTAAAGCAAGAAAGTAAGGACTTTTCTGATTTATTAGAACATTTCAATGAACTAAAATACTTCATTCCCTTAGTATCTTGATATTTGAAGTTTTCCTTTTAAAGCACAAAATGTATTTTCAGTGTTTATGATCAAGTTAGACACTATGAAATCAATGTGTAACTATAATCGATAGTGTGTCTTAATTTAATTGGCAGCAAATTTAATGGAGTGTAAAATAATGTTGCCTTTTGCAAACAGCGGCATTTTAGATTCAGTAAAATACCATAGACTTTTTGTAATGATACTAGCTACCATTTATTTAGCATCTGCTAGAGGTCAGATATTGTGTTGATATTATTTGTAAATGTTATCTCAGTTGGTCCTTAAAATAGCCTACAGGTCTATACAACAGTGTCTTTTGTTATCTCTCCAGCCTCCTCTCCTACTGTTGTCCTTGCTCTGCTTAAGCCACATTGGCCTCCTAGCCAATTCTCAGATATTCCAAGTGTATTGCCACTTGAGGGCTTTTGCAGTGATTGTTATTTTTTTCTAAAATGTTTATTACTTCTCTTTCAAGTCTTGATTCAATGTCGCAGTTCTTAAGAAAGCCTATCCTCACCACTGCAGTTAAAATTGCAACCCTTCTCCAGCATTCCCAGTCCCTCTTATCTTTGCTATATAATTTGTACTGATCACCTCCTAACACAGTATTTATTTATTTATTTATTAATCTATTGGCTGCCTCTTCTCTTTACTAGAATGTGAGCTCCACAAGAGCAAGAAATTTTGTCTCTTTTGCTCACTCATAGATCTCTAGTGCCTAAGACTGCCTGGCACATGTTAAGCTTTCCATAAAAATAAATATTTGTTGAATTATATTGAACATTTATAATGGCACTGTGAAATATGGGTTTTAATTTTCATTTTGCAGATATGTAAATTATGACTTGGAGCAGTTAAATTATTCAAAATCACTCATAGAAGTGACAGAGCTGCAATTTTTAAGTTTTGACTTTCAATTCAGAACACTGTTTTATGCTGCTTATATTAAGTAAATAATATGGTAAAAGGTGCTATGGAAAAAAAATCTTTACCTTTTTTACCCAACTTTTTATTTTAAAATTATTTTAGATTGATAAAAAAAGTTGCAGAAGATACTATACAGAGAACCTGTATAACTTTTCACAGCTTCCCCTAATGTTAACATCTTTTATATTGTAGCACAGTTATTCAAACCTAAGAAACTAACATACAGTACTTTAATAACCTGATTCTATTTTTCCTTTGTTAATCTGCCCAGCCCCTGCTATTAAGTATGATATCCTTGGTTTTTGGAAAGCAGTTTGGCTGGGTGTTTGGCTTTAATTTTACTTCAGTGGCTTTGATATGTTATCTCTGTTTTATAATTTTATTTTCATCAAGATTATTATCAAGTATATAAATAATAGTTGCATAAGCTAGATGGATATATTTCTGCAATTTTTCTTCTTTTAGGTACCAGATCATCAGTCAATAAAGTTAAGTAATCTAGGTGAGAATAAACACTATGAAGTTGCAAAGAAATGCGTTGAAGATTTGGCTCTCTACTTAAAACCACTAAGTGGAGGTAAAGGTAAGTTCATAAAACACATTTTTACTGGTGAGTAGGACTTGGTAATACATTTACTTTGAAAGAGTTGATGTGGATATCATATTAAATAAGTTTTGGAACATGAATTTGCTTGAGAGATATCTTAAAAAATGTATCGAGAGCATTATATTGTATTATTTTCTGAAAATAACTAATACTGTTATTAATTTAAGTATTCATCAGACCCACTGCATATTGAGATTTATATACAATATTTGAATTCATTGATTAAACTGATAGTACTATAGCAGAATATTGTTTTGATAAGTTCTATTAGGACAATTTCATATATTCATTCCTTAAATCTTATCCAGCACTTAACAGTAGTTAAGATCACTGTCTTTCATAGAGTTCACAGTCTGTTGAGGGAGATAGATGTACAAGTGTAATAAATTATTTTAAGTACTGTGACAAAAGTGGAATTTTATTTTGTTTACCAGTGCATACCCAATGACTAGCACTTGATAGGTATAATAAATAATTTTTGAATGAATCAGTTAAATATTTTGTTTCTGCTTTATGTTTTGCACTGTTTGGTATTTTGGACATAGTGATTTTCTGGAGAAACATATCTTGTCCACCACATACATTCATTCATTTATTGAACACATATCTAAGAAGCATGGACTAAGTGCCAGGCACTATTCTGGTGCTTGGGATACATTATTAAGCTAATCAGATACCTGCCTTCATGGTAGTTATGTTTTAGAAAAGGGAAAAACTATAATAAACTGTAAGTATAATAAAAAAGCAAATCATATAATGTATTGTAAATGATGATTATTGTGAAAAGAAAATAATACAGTTAATGAGATCAAAGATGTCAGGGTGAGAGAAGAGCAGATTGCAGTTTTTTAAAGTGTAGATGAAGGCCTCATTAAGAATGTGGCTTTTGAATTTGAAATGAGGTGAAAGAGACGAGATAATTAACCATGTAGATTCTGGGAAAAGAATGTTCCAGGCAGAGGGAATATCCAGTGTGAAGTACCCAAGACATGTTTAGTGTCTTTAAAGAAAGCAAGAAGAGACTGTGCTGGAGAGCAGTATGAGATACGATGAGATGAAATAGTGAGGCCATGTGATATACAGACATACAGGCCATTTAAAGACTTGAGCATTAACTCTGAGTGAAATTGGGAAGGTTTTGAACAGAGGAGTGGCATGATCTGACTAATGTCAAAAGGATTATTCTGGCTGCTCTGTTGAGAATGTGGTGTAGAAAGGCAAGGGTAGAAATAGGGTGATTGGTTAAGAAGCTGCTGGGACAATGTTAGTAGCAGTGGAGGTAGTGAGAAGTGATCAGTCAGGATATGTTTTGAAGGTAGAGCCAAAAATATTTCCTAAATTAATGGATGTAGGGTATAAGAAAAAGCATAAAGTTATGTGCAAATCTGGGTTTTTTTGGCCTGAGCACCTGGAAAGAGGGATTGTCACCAACTTAGGGAATACTGCAGGTAAATCAGGTTTAGGTAGGAAAATCTAGCTCAATTTGGTAATGATAAGTTTGAGATGTCTGATATTCACTTCGGTGCTGTTGAGTCACCAGTGAATATATGTGTTATATGAGTTTTGTGTTAAGGAATGAGGTCTAGCTGTCCACGGCCATACCACCCTGAACACTCCCAATCTTGTCTGATCTCAGAAGCTAAGCAGGGTGAGGCCTGGTTAGTACTTGGTTGGGAGGAAATGAGGTCTGGGAACTGTAACTTTGGGGAATCATTGGCATATAGATGATATTTAAAGCAAGGAGCGTACACTCAATAGTGAGTGTAGATAAAGAAGAGAAAAGGACTGGATTCTGAGGCCCTCTTAACCACTTTGGTATGAGCGTCGACTATAGTCGACAGCCACAGATGAACACGCGCAGCCGAGCGTTGACTTTAGCCAACAGCCTTGATATGAAGGCGCACAGCCGAGCATCGACTTTAGTCAACAGCCAAAAGCTTTTACTTTTACAGCTTTTATCTCTGCAGTTGTAGTGTATATGTTCAGCTAATAAGTTACTACGAATCTGTGACCTTTTAACAAGTCATTAGTAGGAGTTATTATAGTTATTTTCTTAAAGCTGCCTGTAAAGTAAAACAAGCTTTCAGTGCTTTAAAGCTTTCCTCATCACACAAGAGCAAAACGGATTCGTCGTCAATGCACAGCACAAACCATCATGCGGACTGTGAGTGCCAGCTGTGGGCAAGGTTTTGCGGTCAGTGAGCGCGGTACCGAAGTGGTTAAACTGAATCTTGTCTAGTGTCTTTTTATTTAAGCCAGAAAAATTCCTTTGTGTATTTCTTGTAGGCCCATTTGCTAGCTATGAAGTCTCTTGGTTTTTGTTTATCTGGAATGTCCTGATTTGTTCTTTATTTTTGAAGGATAGTTTTATTGGATATACACTTCTCGATGGACAGTTTTTCCTTCTCAGCACTTTGAGTATGTTATCTCTCTGCCAGGTTCTTGGTAAGAAATTAGCTATTAATCTTAAAATAGGATACGTTAATGGAACATTTTTCTCTTAGTGGTTTCAAAATATGCTTTGTCTTTGTCTTTAAACAGTTTTGGTTGGTCTAGGTCTGAATCTCTGAGTTTATCCTCCTTGGAGCCATTGAGTTTTTTGGATGTGCAAATTAATATTTTCCATCAAATTTGGGAAGTTTTTAGTAATTATTTTTCAAATATTCTTTCTGTTCTTTTGTCTCCTTTTGGGACTCTCATATATATATATATATATATATATATATATATATATATATCTTTTTAATTGTCCTACTGGTCTCTGAGACTCTATCTACTTTTCTTCATTAATTTTTCATTTTGTTCCTCAGACTAGCTTCAATTGACCCGTCTTCAAGTTTATTTATTCTTCAAGATCACTGATTCTTTCTTCTGCCTACTCATATCTGCTATTGAGCTCTTCTAGATACTTTTTCATTTCATTTATATTTTTTAACCTCCAACATTCCTTTTTGTTTTCCTATAAGTTCTTTATATTTACTAATAGTCTTTATTTGGTGAGACGGCATTCTCATACTTTCATTTAGTTCATTCAATGTGATATCCTTTAGTTCTTTGAACATATTTAAAATAGCTGATTGAAATCTTATCTAGTAAGTCTAATGTCTGGGGTTTCTCAGGGACAGTTACTAATTGTTTTTCTCCTTTGCATGGGTTATATTTGTTTCTTTGCAAGACTTACAATTTTTTTGTTGAAAATTGGGCATTTAAAATAAATAATGTGACAACTCTGGAAATGAGTTCTCTCCCTCCCAGGATTTGTGTTGATTGTTTTTATTCCTGCTGTTTAATTGTTCTGTTACTTTTTTGAACTGATTTCATAAAGTTTGTATTTTTTTTCAAGTGTGACCATTGAAGTATCTGCTTATTTAGCTTAGTAGTCAGGTAGTGATTGGACAGAGATTTAAATGCTTGGAAACAGTAAGTCTCCTAGTCTTTGCCACAGGGCTTTCTGTGTATAATGGATCATGCCTTCAACACTCAGCTAGGCATTTTACAAATCTGCCTTCTCCTTTACTTTCTGTTTGTGTAGACCTTCAAGGTTAGTCAGAGGTAAGAGTTTAGTACTTCATCTGATCCTTTCTGAGAGTATATGCAACGCTGGGTAAGTGCACAGCTTTACACACGCGTATGGCCTTCTAGATTCCCAGGAAATATACTGGGTTTTTCAAAGCCTGTGTGAAGATCCCATTCGCCAGCTTTTCTTTTTAAGGTTTTTGGTTAGCCTATTGTGTGCCCCAGCTTTTACCCACCACTTCAGGCAGCAGGCATGTTTAAAAATTGCGTAAATTGTTTTCAGTGGATGCCTCTGGGGAAAAGATTTTTGCGTTGTACAAAGTGTGATCAGGTCATATAAAGTCAGTCTTGAATATGGCTTCTTCCAGGGAACCACCAGACAGTTCAAATAATGCTATTTTCTTAGGGAATGAGGTTTTGAACAAGCTCCAACCTTGTTCAGCCCCTTCTGGTGGCTACCAGGCTTCTGGTGTCCACCATGATCACAGGCCTTGAAATTGGTTTTCAAGGATACTGTGGACTTGGTGAACAGGGGATGGACTAGGGCATGTTAAAATGCCACAAAGCTGTTTTTACTGAGATTCAGCTGTTTTTCTTGAGTGACCACTCTCTGGATTGCTGCAAGCTTTTGGTTAATTTTCACAGTTCTGAAAAAGTTAATTGTGACAAATTTGCCAGGTTTCTCATTGGTTTTGTGGATGACAGAATTTTCAGAGGTCCTAACTTTGTCATTTTGCTGCTTTCATCCTTCTCTTTTGTATTCCACATCCAAAACATCATTCTGTTTTTCAGAGTACTTAAATACTGAATTTATCACATTTGTATTTTAAAAAAGAAGCAAAGCTGGTAGATACATTTTATTAATATTTGCTTTTTTTCTTGTTAAATGATAACCATAAATCATATACATTAGAAAGTTATACTTCTAACAATCCATGTAACCAAAACTTTGTACCCCCATAACATTCTGAAATAAAAAAAGAAAGTTATACTTCTTTATTTTCAACAGGAACTATCATGTATTCTATTACCTACTGGCAGGAGCAAGTGAAGAAGAAAGATCAGCATTCTACCTTAAACAACCAGAGGAATATCATTATCTCAATCAGGTGAGAGTTTATAAAAAGCATTTTGAAGTGTAGGACATTATAAAATTTTAGCTCTTCAAAAAGGCTTTTTTCTTAGTACTTTCTTTCCCAAACCTGGTAATGGATATTAACTTGCATATTCATACATGTAATCTAAAAATTTATGTGATATAGTTCTCAAATTTAAAAATTATTACCACCCTCATATAAGTGTTTTTTTTTTGTGAGATTCTTTAAGAAAATAATAATAAGCTATTTATAATAATAAGTGATTTACTTTTTACAGATTCTAGAATGTTAAATATTACTAATGATTAATGCTTATCCTTTGCAAAGGATTACTTAAAACCTGATTTGCACGCTTTAAAATGTAACACACATAGATCTTTGCATGATATTATGATACTGACTTACGGTATGATGATTTTTATAAAAACAGTCCTCTTAAGCATTCAGTATGAAATTCATCAAAGGCAAATGACTTAGAGAATTTGGATCTTTCCTCAAAACTCAAAATTCATCCCTAAACTTCCACAATAAGGAGTAACTCTCACAACTTTTCATTACGTTGGTTTCTCTAATTTTATTATTCCTCACATTAACAAAAATTCTAAAACCAATATTAATGGAATTGGTAGAAAAGTAGATATTTAAATAATAGATTGTCTCCCCTTATTTTTTCTTTGAAGCAACCTGTAATGCCTTTGGAAAGAAGTTCCCTTATGGCAGTTAAAAATATTCTTATGAAGGTTTTATAAGCACATTGATACTTTGATGATGGCTGAAAGATTGCAGTGCATATTTAG
The DNA here is from genome assembly GCA_963574435.1 of Cheirogaleus major. Classification (NCBI taxonomy): domain Eukaryota; kingdom Metazoa; phylum Chordata; class Mammalia; order Primates; family Cheirogaleidae; genus Cheirogaleus; species Cheirogaleus major. The sequence continues at coordinate 13,929 of CAUYPO010141602.1, read as the reverse complement.
GGGTATGAAAGTAACACTGTAAACTTTTCACAAGATATACAGTGTATAACTACTATTTCTTAATTCTGAAAGTATATATTAATATAGACTTTGTATTAATATATTGAGAATTTCAAAGTTATCCAAAATATCACTTTCTGATATAATATTAGGCATTTTTACTGGATAGAATTAAGTAGATTTTTAAAATAAAAAGTTGCTAATTTAGCTTCTGAGTTTATTCCTCCCTTGTTTAAACTACTTACATTATATTTGGGTGATTCAAGATTTTCTTCTTTACAAAGTAATAATATCCCATAAATGAGTTGATAGTTGTTAGTATTCGAGAAATCTGGAGTTTTGCTGCCCTTCTGGATCTTTTTGTATTTAATGGACATAACATATGCTTGTCATAATGTCAATATTCATAGGATATGAACTTAGCATTTAATATAAATATCATTTATTGGGAAGTGACATGTATGGGGTGGGATGAATAGTTTATGATCTCCCAGAATCTGAATATCTACTAAGTTATTTCTTATTTTATGCTGCTATGTAAAATAACTTTTCTTTGGAGAGCAGCAGTGCTGCCTGCACACTTCGTCTAAGAAATCATCAGAAAACTGTAATAACCATTATTTCTACCTAACTAATCTGCCTTACTTTCAGATAACAAAGAAACCCCTCAGACAGAGCTGGGATGATTATTGCTATGACTCTGAGCCGGTCAGTATAAGTACCTAAATATTCTGTGTTCCGGTTAAAGGGCCCTCATGTTGATCATTTGCATCCATCTAAGACTTAGTCAGGGGCTGGGCACAGTGGCTCATGCCTGTAATCCTGGCACTCTGGGAGGCTAAGGTGGGAAGATTGCTTGAGCCCAGGAGTTTGAGACCAGCTTGAGTAAGATTGAGATGCTGACTCCACTAAAAATAGAAAAATTAGCTAGACGTGGTGGCAGGCACCTGTAGGCTCAACTACTTGGGAGGCTGAAGCAGGAGGATCGCTTGAGCCCAGGAGTTTGAGGTTGCTGTGAGCTACAGTGATGCTATTGCATTCTACCTAGGGTGACAGGGCAAGACCCTTATCTAAGGAAAAAAAACATCTAGTCAGAATGAAAATCAGCAGGAAAAAAAAAAAAATCCTAGGAAAGAAGATAAATCAGTATTTAATTTCTTTGATTGATTTGTATATTTGTGGTTTGTTGGTTAAAAACCAGTCAGTTTACCTTTTTTTGGATATTTTCATGTTGCTAATGTTTGGTCCACATTCAGTATTTATTTTCACACACAATAAATAAAATTGATTGCATTCCTGGTTTTTCAGTATTGATGTGGATCTGTATGAACTATAGTTTTTCTTCCCCCTGACTTTTTTTATTTTTTTTAAGAGGGAGTCTCAATTTTTGCTTGGGCATGAGGGCAGTGGCATGATCATAGCTCGCTGCAACCTCAAACTCCTGGCTCTAGGAATCTTCCTGCCTCAGTTTCCTAAGTAGCTGGGACTACAGGCACATGCCACCACACCTGGCTAATTTTTATATTTTTTGTAGAGACCTAGATCTCACTATGTTATTCAGGCTGGTTTCGAACTCCTGACCTCAAGTGATTGTCCTGCCACGGCCTCCCAAAGTGCTAGGATTACAGGCATGAGCCACCTTGCCCAGCCCTGAGATTTATTTTTTAAAATTGTTTTTTAGTAGTTTCATTAACCACATATCATGAGTAGTAATTCTTATTTTTTTAAAAAATACATACTTTTTGTTTTATATGTTAGCAATCTTGTCACATAATAAATGCATGTATATTTTTTCTTTTATTTCTTTTATAGCAAGAGAGGCTATAGCCTTAATAAAATTTCCCAAAAATTAAATATTGAAATTTTTATAAGTAAGATTATTTTAGATTTTAAATTGAGTGATTAAGGGGAGTAGGTAAATTTAAGTTAGTTACATTTTTTTTTTTTTTTTTTTTGAGACAGGGTCTCACTCTGTTGCTCGGGCTAGAGTGCCGTGGTGTCAGCCTAGCTCACGGCAACTTCAAACTCCTGGGCTCAAGCCATCCTCCTCCCTCAGCCTCCTGAGTAGCTGGGACTACAAGCATGTGCCACCATGCCCGGCTAATTTTTTCTATATATTTTTAGTTGTCCAGCTAATTTTTTTTCCTTTTTTTTTTTTTTTTTTTTTAGTAGAGATGGAGTGTTGCTCTTGCTCAGGCTGGTCTTGAACTCCTGAGCTCAAACGATCCGCCCACATTGGCCTCCTAGAGTGCTAGGATTACAGGCATGAGCCTCCACTCCCGGCCTTTAGTTTGTTACATTTTAAAAGAAGTTTGTAATCATAAAAAGAGCACAAAAAAATCTTTTTCGTTTCCTCAAGTTTGCAATTAGGGCAAATGCAAAAGGCTGAATATGTACATCTACTTATATCTATTAATTAACTAATGAATTAATTTATTAAATATTCTTCCTGGAAATATAACATGTCTTGGTCCTTGCTTTAAAGAACCACGACTTTGATTCTCAGTGCATGTTATTATAAACTCCACTAATTGCAAAACTAGCCTATTTCAGAGTTGAGAAGGATCAATATATACGGATAATAATTTTTTCCTTCAAAGTTTAATCACATTACTATTTCATAGTCAAATAATTTCTGTGTTCAGATTTAACATTTTCAAAAATAAATATTAGATATTTCGATTTATAGATTCTGATACATTTTAATAAAAAAATTTAAGTTGTTTTGATGTTCTTAAGAAGCTTCTACTTTCCCTATATGAGTATTACACCAAGTGATCATGCCTCATTGGAAAGCAGGTAGGTGGACTGTGAACTCATACTGCAAATAGAAGACTTGGTAGCCTGTTCAAAGCTTATGGTGAAATTGTGAATTGATCTGCTGTTACTCAGAAACAGTATAAATAGTACTTAGAATTTGAGCTCTCAAGTAGATTGACTTGACTTCAGTACTGGCTCGTTCACTTACTAGTTTTGGGACCTGCAGCAGGTGACTTAATTGTTTGCTCCCATCATCTATTTAAGGGTATAGTATTAATAATCTTTATATTTTGTGACTTAAATTAGTGAATATAAAGAGCTTGATAGAGTACTTAATACTGTTTCCACCATTAAAATCATCATTATCTGTCTTTTGCCTTTAGAAGAACTTTGTGGCCATAATCTCATATTTCCTTAATATTACTTTGATTACCATTATCTGCTTACTGTATTTTTTAATGTATTACAGTTTGAACCCTGATTCTTTTTCTCACTAATTAATAAAAGCAAACTGAGGATCTTTTGGTTTGTTCTTTCCTGTTAGCTCCTTCTCGTAGTATATTTGGGGACAGACTAAACTTGGTTTCCATGTGAGTTGCTAGAACTTAATGTGACTAACATTATGGGCAGAGAGGATTGTTAAAGGATTGTTCTGTTGTGTTACATTACTTATATATTTTATAGAATTGTATAAATGGTCCCAAGAGGACCTATAGTGAGAAATTGCTTTTTATGTGGTACATGTTATTCTTATATGGTGATTTAATTCCATTTAAGGGTTATCTCATTAAATAAACTCATACAGCAGTGTTGCATGGGAGAGAGCAGAGGATTTGGAACTGGATAGATTTTCGTTTGGCTAGCCCTGTTATTTATAAGGTTTTTGACCTTTGGAAAGTTATTTAATCTCTTAATCTGTTTTTTCACCTGTAAATTTATATATAATTATCTCCTGTGTTTTGAGGATTTAGTGAGATGATACATATAAAGTGACTATCATGATGACAAATATATAGAAGATATTTAGTAAATGCTAATTTCCCTTCTTCAAATGGTAATAATTTATTCAAATTATTATTATTCTTCAAATGAGTTATTCTTATTTTTATTGTTATTGTTAACAGCATCTCAGCCTTTGTTTCCTCAATTATAAGATACGGAGGATGAATTAAATATGTTGGCTGATGTCTGCTGTAGTTGTACCTTAAAGCTGGTCTGAATAATTTCACTGTAAAGTGTCAGTCTCACCTAATTCTTTTATCCAGCTGAACTGAGCCTTTAATTTTAGTATCCAGTTATCAGGTGGAGTTCTAGTGATAATTGCCATAAGTGATAGTCTCAGGGCACTGTCATGTCCACCATGCTGCAGAAGGATTTGGACTATACTATCCAGTGGAGACAAAGCTCCAGCCTTGGTCACTACTATCTTTGCAGGAATCCAAACATCAATAAATACCTAGCAGTTCATTTTCTCAGGAGGTAGACTTGCTATAGTACTTTCAGGGATCCTGATGCAACTTGGGCAGGATCTTTTGAAACCATAATGTTTCTGTTCACTTAAATATTTGTATAGCATAAAGACTTCTGCCAAACTGCATTTGTCAGTTTGTAAATTTGTGATCACTCCCTTAAACATTATCTTTCTAGCTTTATTCCTCACCCCCCACCAGTCCAGTATGAGGTCTCTGCATGCTGTACAACTTTCTCTGCATATATTTTTTCATTTAAAAAGCACATAATATCCATATTATATTTGATCCTTATAAAACCCCTGGTGATAGTGATACCTTTCACACTAGAAGTGACATTGTCTTAGAATTTAATCCAGTTACCCCCATGGTGTTGAAGCTAGTTAATAGTGTAACTGGGATTTCAACCAATCCTATGTTCATTATATCCTTTTTTCTTAAGTGATCTCCAGCATCTTTATTAACCTTCAAAGTCAGTTGTTCTGATTTCTTTCCTGACTGTACAATGGTAGTTATAAAAAAGTATGATTTCTTAACCCTTTTTTTAAAATTTACTTTTTTTCACCTGCAGTTCATGTAACTGTTTTAAGAAATATAGACAACATAGAAGAAAATATCTCATTTGACTCTACCCTTTTCTCTCTTTCACACCCACATTAAGTGCCTATTACATGCTAGGCTTATCCTAGACATTTGTAAATGAGAAAGGGTTTTCTTCATCCCATATAAAGGGGAAAAAAGGCCAGATAGCATGAGAGAGCTTTTTGATGTGTGCAGTGGCATGTTATCAAGACAAAAGCTTGTGCTGAGTTGGACAGAGAAATTAGCTATGTTCTTTCAGTTGAAGGGGTAGTTACAGTTGTTGGTTAGGTTCCTGCCTTATCCTTTGAACCTTACCATTACTTTGTTCTTTGGCTGACCAATATGTGTATCCTGGTACCTGAAGACTTTTCCCAGACCCAAGTGACTTGGGAATTAACAGCTGTGTGCCGTATCTCCAGAAGTCCTTAACCAGTGACTGATGGGAGATGCTCTCTCATCTCTCTAGGTTTTATATTGTTTCCCAGTGATTCCTTGTGATTAAACTCCATTTATCCACTGTGGTAGCTGCTTTTAGAGTGTACCCTTTTTAGTCCACCTCCCTTTTTCTGTTTGACTTTCCCACTTTCCATGCTATTTTTACTTGAACCTTGGTCTGTTTAAGCACCTTAAACAGACCAAGGTGCTTTGGGGGACCCAAATCAAGATAAAGGCATTTCTGGTATGGTAGATTCAATCTATCTTTAGTTTTTCTTCTATAGTTATCATCAGGGAACCAGTTAAGGAATCAGTACACATTTAAAATAATTATGATTTTGGTGTTCACTGAGGCCACTTTGTATTTCAGAAGAACATTTGATTAAGGATAACAGCAAATATAAATATATTTTAGTGCCTCTTTTAATTTGCTTTCCCAGAATTATATACATTAGTTGTTTCATTCACTTTTGGGGCAGATAAGAATGCTGTTATAAGAATCATTGCTTTATCATTGGAGTTTACACAAATGGGAGCATAGATTCTACCCCTCCCCCATTTGTTATAGAAAAATGTTTGCTAAATCATGTAATGAATGAACTGCTTGTGGTTTTGGGGGAAAGAGAAGCAAGAGAGCTTTTTAAAAAGACTTTACTATAGGTAAAAGAAAAGTGTGTTAATTTAAAAAATTTAGTGAGTAGGACATTGGCATTATGTCTTAAAATTGCTTGCCAAAAATTTTTATAGTCAGAGAATTAAATGCCTGAGCTCTCAGAAAGAACTTTTCTTGTAATAAGATTAAAAAAGAAAACTGCATGTATATCTCCCCATATAGAAAATAAAAATATTAACAGCATTCTAATATTTAATTTTAAACTTTAGATATATTCATTAACTTATTCTTATAGTGCCTAAAACAGGTTTTCTTGTACATGGTAGATACCCAATAAATACCTTTTAAAAAATAAATGAGCACTTTATTTCTCAAAAAGAAATGTTTCATTCAATTCAATATTTATGTATTATTCAGTAATTCAATGATTATGTGTTTACTTCAGTAATGACTCAGTAATGTTCTTGACACTGACTTCACACTTGAGATCTGCAGTAAATAAGACAGTTAACTGTTCATGTGTTCTTTGAATACTTGATGGAACATTCCCTAAGAAGATAGTGATTAAAAAAATAAATACAAATATGAGGAGGTTTTTGAAAATGTAAGTGTAAGGGACTGTGAGAACATATCGCAAAGGGATTTAACAACTCATTTATTGTTTAGAGTATGTCTACGGTGTCACTGTTTGTTTTGGAAACTAAAATACAAGAGTTACAGTAAAGAAATAGTATTAATATTTTTTTAATCTGGTACTCTACAATTGCTTTTACTGACTCATGTGTTTTCTGAGGGTTTTTATACTTTCACATATACTTCTCTCGTTCCTTGGTCGATTACCATGTTGTCCATATTATTTGATTAGGAACTATTTAGATATCTAATATAGATGTAACATAAAGCTCTTTATATCATATAACTCTGAGCTCCGCTTACAACTAAATTACTTCCTCTTCTAAAATTTATTTTTGTGTTACCAGGATCTAGTTCAGTGCCTTGCATATGGTAGTCACTTGTTAAAATATTTCTTGAATAAATAATATTTGCTTGTGGAATTAAGCTCTCTTAAATGCTTTGAATCTTTAAAACTCTTCAGAACCACTCAATATCAAACTTCGTAGCAACATACTTTATGAGCACTGCTTGCTAGCTATTTATCTTAAGTAACTTTGAGCTCTTTGTTTTGGTGATCATGTATAAAGGAGAAGAAAGGTAACCTACTGGTATTTTTGGTAGGTGTGTGGTAGTTTGCATACCCGTAGTAAGATGAGAGGTCTAATGAATTTAACTATGTCTAAATACTCTACCATATATATACATAGGGGTACTTATCTTATATTACCGTATTTCTAAATGGCCCACACTATTTTTCAATAGGTAATCTTGATTTTTTTCCCTTTTATCTTGAATAAGTAGGATTGCTTCACCGCAGAGGGCGAAGACTTGAGACATGACTTTGAACGTTTACAATTGGCCATGGAAATGGTTGGATTTCTTCCCAAGACACGAAGACAGTGAGTTTATTTATTGTATTCTTATACCCCCAATAGAAAACAAATGATATGTCCTTGAAAGATTTCTCACCCTTGGTCCTATTAAACAATTTTCTAACTGATATTCTTGACCTAGTACCTCATCCATCTTAAGCATTGTTTTGAATTGCTTTTTTCCCCACAGATTCTTTGAGAATCTGATGAAAGGTTGGAACTTTTCTTGCAAAATGTAAATCTATAAAAATTTGCATGTAATTACAGGAATTCATGGTGCCCCTGAAGCATATCCATAGACAGTAACTTAAAAACTATTGCTTTATGACACTATTTTTATAGCTCCTTGTTTTCTATATCAGTGATCACTAATATATTAAGTCATACATACTTATCAGTAAAACATAATTTCCTGTATATTTCCTCTGTGTATTTGATTTATGTCTATACTATTGTATTAAATGTAATTTTGTTCATTGTAAATATAAATTAGAAATATAAAAAGGTTGAGATGAAGATGAAGTAAATTATATTTAAAATTTAAAAATTTTAAATAAAAATACAATCTTGACTCTTACCAGAAAAAAAATAGTTACTTATAACTATTTTTCAAAGGGGGGAATTAGGGTTGATGAATGTGCCAGATCTGATTATATTGTCAGTTTTTAATCTCATGAGTAATGAGCTCTTACTGAGAGTAGGAGAATATCAGCTCTGCTGTTTTCTTGTTTGCTCATGCTTACATCATTGGTATGTCTCTTCAGTCAGCAGGTTCTCTGTTAGAATCATTACATGAGAAGTTAATTAAAGTCAAGTAATATAGTATATAAATATGCAAACCCTAGCTGATGACATAAACTGCAATTCACTGAAGGTCAATAAATAAATGAGATTATCTGTCTCAATTTCTCTATGCTGTATTACTTCCACTCTCCATTCAGGTCACCTCATTTACTGCATGTGACACCTCACTGGCTAACATATGGACTGAAGTGTAAATCTACATATTAAATAATAGTGAAACTTAATAACATAAGTTGAAAATATAATGTTTACCTCTCACACACAAAGGAATTATCTTTTGTACTTTCTGATATGACTGAATTCCGTAGTCCCTTGGAAACAATATGTTCCTAGTAGCCTGGCCTTGAATTTGGACCTTCCCTATAATTCAAATGTTATCTTCAATATTCCCTAACACAGATTTTACATTTTAATTAGGCTGGGCTTGTTCTCTCAAACATTATGTTGTATTCTGAACAGTTACTGATTTCCCTGTCTGGAATGATCTTTATCTCTGTTCCACTCATTCAAATACTTTCAATTTTTTTGATATCGTGTATACTGCCACTCCCCTTTCACGTGACCATGATAAACTCTGCTAATAAATCACAACATTCTTTTGTACTGAACATAGGTCTACCCCAGAATTTCTCTTAAGATAATCTTGTAGGCAGCCTTAAATTTGGTATGTGAATTGAAACCTAATTTCTTCAGAGTGCTTTTCATGTCCTGCCTTTTTAATGAACTTTTCCTTAACTGTGCTTTGTTTCTGCCTTTTGCATTTTACAATATCCTGCCCTTTAGGATAGTTATTTATTTATTGTTATCTCCTAATGCAAGATTATAAACTTTTTGAGAATAAGGATTCTTATTCATGTTTTAAAATCTTTTTAATATTGATTTATAGTGAATTAGATTGTTTATATGACATTTATTATTGCTAGAGACAATGCATCACATATTTGTATATGATGAATATTGAATCCAAAATATTGAAATAATGTAATTAGAAACCATATAAACTTGTAATTAGCAATCATATAAACGTACTTAGCAACAATATAAACTAAAAATAGTTTTTTTTTTTTAATTTTATTTTTTTGTAGAGATAGGGTCTCACTCTATTGCACAGGCTGATCTTGAATTCTTGACTTCAAGTGATCCCCTTGCCTCAGCCTTCCAAAATGCTAGGATTACCAGGTGTGAGCCACCATGCCTGGCCCCTATTAAAAATAGTTTTTAACACATTGACTGCCACACTAGAAAAAAAAATTTTTTTCCTTGGGGGCCACAGTGTTGTATTACAAAAATAGAACAAAAACTTTGAAAACAAAATGATCCTTTCTAATTTAATGACAAATTTGTTTTTTTATTGTTTTCTGTGTATGAGTTATATGCAACTTGAAAAATAGTTCACACGGCTCCCAAGGTAGAGAGACGTGTGAGTTACATGTGCTTCACGAGGTCCCAGGCTCAAAACTAGGGTTGGTTAAATACAAATCACGTGGTAGTTAATGTGTTAAATAGTGGATCATGAATTTGTGTTGTCTTTTGAGTTCCATTAGCTTTTATGTTCCATAGCTTTTATGTTTTATGTTTGATAATAGAGTCTATTCCCTAATTTAACCAAGAATAATTTTATGAATTATTATTTTATAGTAGACTTGGATTTCCTTTGAGTCATGAGGATGATTCAAACATTTAAATTTTTTAAATTATTTGAAAAATTAGGCTTACAAATTAGATGGTGATTCAGTACCTCTTGAAGTATATCACATTCCTAAAGCAATATCATTTTATTTAGAATACTTCCTAATTTTAGGAAAACATGTTACATTTTCACCAGATTTATCCTAAGGAAATAACTGGACAAGGCACAAAGATACATGTATGTTAAGGAGATCGAAGAAGGGCTTTTAGATAGAGCGTACTAAATGCCTCTGAGATGTCAAATAAGTTAAGGATATAATACACTGTTCTTAACTGAATGGAGGTCCTTAGTAACCTAACATTCTTGAGTTAACTGGTTGTTGGGATGTAGAGCACAAGTAGAAGGATTAGTTGTTAACTGGAGGGCATGTGTTCCTTTTGATTCAGGAGGGAAGTTGAGAAGGGAGGGTCCAGTTGAATATATTTTACAGTAAGGGCCTGATATTAGATAATATACCCCACTGGCCTCATAGTTTTTTTTAAAAAAAGCACTTACTAAGGACACTATAATATGATATGGGAAAGCATTTGTAACATACAACTAATATTAAAAAATCACCTAGGATACTTGATTAAAAATACGTATTCTAAGACCTTTCCTTTGGAGATTCTGATTCAATATATCTGGTTAATACAGGGAAAGACATTCTAAGCAGGATGAATAATGTATAGAAACACATGGACTTTTTAAAACACCACAGCAAATTCAGGCAATAGCAGATGTACCCTTGAAACAGCTATGTAGCCAGTGGTATGATACTTAAATTAAGATTATGTAAAGCACTTTGTGCAGTGCCTGTCATATAGTAAACACTCAGTAAATTTTAGTTATTAGAGTTATTATTTCCATATTTTTTGTTTTTCTCAAGGCTAAATACTTCATATTTGTGCTGGTTAATTTGCTTAACTAGAATTTAGGAATGAAATGTGCTTTGAGAATGCACACGAGCAAGCTATAATTGTGGTTTTATTTTCACAGGATTTTCTCTCTTCTCTCAGCAATACTCCATTTGGGTAATATCTGTTATAAAAAGAAGACATACCGGGATGACTCTATTGATATCTGTAATCCTGAAGTTTTGCCTGTTGTCTCAGAATTATTAGAAGTGAGTGATTTGATTACATTCTCAGTTGTCATTTCAATTACTGGGTAACTTCTTATTTTTATTTTGTGTAACTATTTGTAGGTGTAAATGGGCTAATACATTTTATTAATAATGTTTTATTAGATACTATTTTAAAATAGTGTTTCCAAAAGATAGAATTTCTCCTGATACCTGCCTCACTTTGCCAGAATCTTTAGAAGATTTGGGTTTTTTTCCCTGCCTCCACTTGTCCCAGATATCTGTAATCTCTCAATTTGCTGGATAGGATGAGCATTTCCACTCTAGACTATATAATGTTCTGGGCCTATGCTAGCTTTTCTCTTTTCATGTTTGAGATTTCTTCTCTTACTAAGATTTTGGATAGATTATTTTATTTGAGATGAGGCATGTGGGTAGGTGGAGAGAAAAGGTACTACTTTTTCTTCTTCATGGGTTGAATAAGACCTAAAGGTTCTTGTCTCCTACCATGCCTTTTCTCATATCAAGGTTTTCATTACCTTATTTTTTCTTCCTGGAGTGATGATTTCTCATGTTTTCCCAGTACATTGTTTTCCCAGTACATGTTTCCCAATACATTGCTTATGTGTAATTCCTTTTGCATTTAGTCATACAGACTTCACTCATTTCCAGAGTTACTTAGATCAGCACCTTTTCCTTCCACCCCTTTCATTAAATTTGTTTCATATATTTGTCATACAATTAGACTCTTTTTGTCATGGTCTACATTCCTTCCTGGATTCCCCTAATACCTTAAATAATTTTTTAAATTTGTGTACATTAAGGTTCACTCTTTGTGCTGTTTGGGTTTTGACAAATGCATGGAGTCATGTGTCACTATTATAGTATCACACAGAATGGTTTCACTGTCCTAAAAATCCTCTGTGCTTTACCTATTCAACCCCTCTCCTCAAGCTTCTGATAGCCACTGATCTTTTCACTGGCTCTATAGATTTGCCCTATTTGGCATTTAATATAATTAGAATATCGTATGCAGCCATTTCAGACAGATTTATTTCACTTAGCAATATACATGTAAGATTTATTCCTGTCTTTCTGTTGCATGATAGCTTATTTCTTTTGATCACTAGTAATAAATTATATGAATATACCATAATTTATTTATTCATTCACCTACTGAAGAACATTTTGGTTGTTTCCAGCTTATGGCAATTATGAATAGCTTTTTTCCTATTAAAATACCACTCATCTTTGAAATTTTGTTTCATGTGCCACTTTATGGGGTTTAACCTTAAGTGGTCTAAATTGACTTTCTAAGCACAGAGCATTTCCTTCTACTTTTCATAATTTAGTTTTGTTTTTGTAGCATAGAGTTAATTATTTACTAGTTTGTGTCTATTATAAGGCTGCAGTGTTCTTGAGAGCAGTGGATGCCTAACCTCACAGTGTTTATTTTTTCTATACATGATTGGGCATTGCTTATTAATTTTTTTTTTTTTTTTGAGACAGAGTCTCACTTTGTTACCCAGGCTAGAGTGAGTGCCGTGGCGTCAGCCTAGCTCACAGCAACCTCAATATCCTGGGCTTGAGTGATCCTCCTGCCTCAGCCTCCCGAGTAGCTGGGACTACAGGCATGCGCCACCATGCCCAACTAAGTTTTTCTATATAGTTTTAGTTGGCCAATTAATTTCTTTCTATTTTTAGTAGAGACGGGGTCTCGCTCTTGCTCAGGCTGGTCTCGAACTCCTAACCTCGAGCGATCCGCCCCCCTAAGCCTCCCAGAGTGCTAGGATTGCAGGCGTGAGCCACCGTGCCCGGCCTGCTTATTAATTTGGATGGAATGATAGCTTGGAAGAAGGGGCAGAAGGATGTACCTTGAGTTGGAACTATACTCTCATTGGAACAAAGTTCTACCAGGAGGTAGAGTAGTTTCTCAAGGTTGTAATTATGCAGATCATAAAGGTCAGAGAACAGATGGTATTTCACTCAGGTATTTTGGGTGATATTTTAGTCAAGCATTTGTTATTATGGTAATACTGGGCATTATGGCTAGTAGTCTTATGTAAAAGTCCAAGCATTCAGCAAGTACCAAAGCTTCTGGTTCTAGTGCAGTATTCCTTATTTAGTGACAGGCTAATAAGCAATTCAGGGTAACTCAATGTGGATCTGAGGTATTGGTTAAAAAAAAAGAAAGAAATCCAATTGTGAGAAGTATTCTTATCAGTGTCAAAGTTAGACTAATGGCATATGTGATTTGAAAGTGAATCTAACTTTGGAACCCAAGCTTCTTAAATTCCTTCCTGAGTATATTTGGACTGGTTCTAGGACTGAGGTTTAGTATTTTTTTTTTTTTTTGCCAGTTTTTTTTTTTTATTTCAACATATTATGGGAGTACAAATGTTAAGGTTACGTATATTGCCCATGCCCCCCCCGTTCCGAGTCAGAGCTTCAAGCGTGACCATCCCCCAAATGTTGCACATCTCACTTATTGTGTTTGTATATACCCATCCCCTCGTCCCCCTGCTGACCTGCCCGACACCCGATAAATATTATTCCTATATGTCCACTTAGGTGTTGATTGGTTAATACCAATTTGCTGGTGAGTACATGTGGTGCTTGCTTTTCCATTCTTGAGATACTTCACTTAGTGGAATAGGTTCCAGCTCTATCCAGGAAAATACAAGAGGTGCTATATCACCATTGTTTCTTAAAGCTGAATAGTACTCCATGGTATACATATACCACATTTTATTAATCCACTCATGAATTGATGGGTACTTGGGTTGTTTTGACAACTTTGCAATTGTGAATTGTGCTGCTACAAACATTCGAGTGCAGGTGTCCCTTTTGTAGAGTGTCATTTGATCTTTTGGGTAGATGCCCAGTAGTGGAATTGCTGGATCACATGATAGATCTCTGTTAATATCTTTAGCCCATTTTTCAATAAGATGTTGGCTTCTTTCTTCTCTCTGTTTAGAAACTCCTTTTATATTCAAAGTGTCATCCCTTTCTTGGGGATAGAAATT